>JAHWFP010073905.1:125530-139428 GCA_023313725.1 Lithobius niger | reverse complement strand
ACTTACGCCTTTGGTTTCGAAGGTCGTGGGTTCAATTCCCCGCTCAGTTATTTATAAATTCAATGGTCGACTCTCGATTGCAAAAAATAATTGAATTTACTTCTCCTCTTTCAACGACATTTACAAACATGAATTTTTACAACGAGACATCGAACAAAGGAATTTGTCCCACAAGCCGGCAAATAGCGTCTCCGCCGCTTGTATCAACCTTTTGCGAGTCTTTCCTCTGGCGCCAAAAAACGTTCTAATATAGTCTGTTTTCGCGCCACTCAATCGGGTACAATGGAATGTCAGTTCTTATGGTAAACCTGTTACTTTATTTGGCGTTCGATGGCTTGGCCAATGTTTCCAAATTCCTTGCTTCTCGAATGCGGTAACTACCCTTAATTGCAGGTAATTGGATAATGACTGTTATTAGGTGTTCGAATGGAATGCTACCGCCACTCCTTACACATTTAAGTCCAAAAGGCAACGTAAATAGGTTTGCATCCGTGTGTATATTTAATCATTCTCGAACCCATTTGGCTTTCTTCCCAGCGAAATTGTCCCTCACTCCATCATCTGGCGCCATATGGCTTCGGGTATAGGAACGCGATAAACTCAAAGTATATCTCACCACGCTGTAGTTTTTAAAATTGCCCCGTCTGATTTATTTATGTTTTTTTTGTTTTTTAGGTCAAAAGTTTGCAATGATGGAACAAAAAGTGGTCTTATCTCATTTTCTGCGGACTTACAATGTGGAATGCACAGACACAGTTGAAGAGCTGGGTCTTGCTGCGGAGCTCATACTGCGGCCGAAAAACGGTCTACGTGTTAAACTTACACTCCGAAAATGAAGCGGTTTGACTACAGTGCTTGTTTGGTCGGCTTTGCCCGTACACACCTAGTAGAAGAAATACGTCTGAAGTTGGAAGCATATACCCTATTTGTGTAAATCGAAACCAGGTCGTGAATAACTTCAAAAACGTTCCTCATATGGAATCTTCGTATCAATTACCAAACAAATCTGAATATCAACAGCACGTAATGGCAGAAGGTCATAAAAATGGCGCCTATTGTGTACGCGGCCTATCTCGAGTCCTACAGGTGTTTTTTGAGCGGCTAGGTCTTCCTGGAAGGGACGGTTTTAATCGACTGCCGCCATTGTTTTTGTAACCATCATGGATATCAACAAGGCACTCTGCTACCAAAAACATACAATTGATTATCTGTGTCGTTCTGGGGCGAACTTTAAGATAGGCCGTGGACACTATAGACCAAGTTGCTTGACATTCTATACTGTTCCGATCCGTTCAGCGGGCAGTACGTTGACTACAGTTTGTTATAATTTAAAGTAATCGGATCCACCAAAAACCAAAACGGGTAAGAGAAGCCGCCAATTTTCCAAAACCGGTCGGCCTTTGAAAGTAGTGATATTATTCAACCAGGGAAAGGCCGCGAATGTTAATCCTATTAGTATTAAAAAACGCTTAAGCGCATAAAATACGGATGTAACCCTTAAAAAACACTAAGCCCTAAAGGAACAGATATTAGAAAAAGACATGTAAGCCATCAGCGTCGCACTAATACGTGTAAAAGAATCTCCAGCGACCCAAAAAACTATCCAGATTTTCTTTTACACGTATTAGTGCGACGCTGATGGCTTACATGTCTTTATCTAACACCTGTTCCTTTAGGGCTTTACGTTTTTTTAGGCTTACATCCGTATTTTATATATACGCTTAAGCGTTTTTTAATACTAATTTATGCTGCTAAGAATTACTTGTGCCCCAAATTTCATGTTTTTAGCTTGATCTGTAAGAATTTGTTGCCCAAACCCCTGGACGCATCACGAGGGGGAGGGGGGGGGGGGCGCTGACGGCAACAACAAGAAATGGCCATACTGTGGACGCCGAACAGTTCAATTGTTGTCATTAAAATGTGTAATGCAATGAAATAGTTGCGACACGACCCCAAATACCGAATTTCGTGGTCTATGTCAATTCTGGGCGAAACTACAGGAGTTCAAAGTTTGACGTTTAACATGGAAGTTCGTGCTGAGGCTTACATAAGGACCCCAACCGCTGTCCTTGATTGATTAGCCAAGTAAATCGCAACGGCTAATAGTTCGAAAGTTAAATGCAAACTATAACATTGCTCATACTGGCGGTAGCAATCTTCAAGTTTTCATTTAATGCCCAAATTATTATTCAGTACGATTAACTCTTCTAATAGGATTTAACCTTGGCGGCCTTTCCTTGGTTGAATGATATCACTACTTTTAAGGCCGACCCTTTTTAGAAACTTGGCGGCTTCTCTTATATAAATTTAGATTTTTGGTGGCTATCACAACTTTCGGAGGACTGAATGTAAAAAAACATCACACAGTCTTATCATCACCTCCACCTCTTTTTCGGAAGGAATTTTATGTCTATAAATTTCCTCATTCAATTTTCACATATGCTATTGCCCAATTAGCCGTAACATCAGCTAAATTGACACGGTTTGATTTATTGCATGCCCATGCTTCGCATGCTTAAACCATGCGCAATGGCTGTTTGCGGTGACGTCACCATGAGTGAGCCAATGACGAACGAGAACAACGGCTGTTTGGACGTCGGATTGGACTAGCCCAGTCACGTGATATGCACGTCACAGCAAACAGCCATGGCGCGTGGTATAAGTTTGTTCAATCCCATTTTGAGCACACTGGCTAGCAAACGCTGATTTTCTTTCACTTCGCTCGCTCACTCAATCAGCGCAGCCCCCTTCAGTTGCGTCTCCCGAGGTTAATCATAATCTACGCAATTACGGCAGTTAGAAAACATCACTAAACATTAAAAAGACACTTATCACAACAGCCTACATCATTAAAAACGAACGACATGCGTGGGTGTGTGTTTGTACTTCTACTCATCCGGTTCTAGGGTACCTAGAAGACGAGAGTAGTGCCAAACGAAAGATAGTTAAATTATAGTTTTAGTAGGCCTAGGTTCATCGTTGCAACTTGGATTTTTTTTTCCCTCAAATTCGCAAATAACTGTTCTAAAACTGTTCATGATGGCAAAGTTCGATTATGCTAACGAATCGGAAAGAAGTTGGTCGCAACAAAAACCTTCAAAGCACAACATATCTTGCGTCATACTCAGCGTCAGCAAAACGACGTACCGGTCTCAAAATTGGTTGGCCTCACAACCAACCGGCTGCAAGTATTAAAAGGTTGTTTGTCATTCCCGTTTCTGGAGCAAGATTCGCGGAATGAGCGCGCGCAACGAGCGATTTCCAGGAGAAAACCTTTTCATCACGTTTCTAGCTTTGCTCGCTCAATCTTAGATTCGGCGTTTCTCCACCTTCGCAGAGACCCTACTTCCGGAGAAGTATAGCAAACAGACGTATAAACAAGGGAGAAAAAATCGTACTTTTTAAATGATGTGCATGAAATGCAGACGTGCTATGAATGTGACGAACTTAAAGAACTGTGAGCAACAATTACAATTAGCTTCGAGTCCAGATAATCAGTACATCCGATTTAGTAATGCTCTAGAAATCAATGAATCTGCGTGAAACGTGGATCGACGCCAGTGGAGCGAGCGAAGCGGAGGATATGGCTAGTACAATTCCGTTACTTGATTAACTCATAACTTAGTTACCATCCCTCTCCTACTCTTTTCCTTCCCTTCTTTTTTTCCCCTGCCCATACCTTATAGATGATTTTTAGTGCAATTTAGTGCAATTTAGTGTGATTTTTAGATGATTTTTAGTGCAATTATTTTAATTGTAAATAACCTTTAACTTCAATCTTATAGAAATCAGTTTTATTTTTTAAATAACTTTTAAGGCTTTTTAATATATGTTAATTTTTAACTAACTAGGTTCCTTACTATTACTATTTCTTGCATAAATGTTTTATTATTAATATTATTACAATAAAATTATTATTATTATAATTATTAAATAAATAAATAAATGAATATATGGATAACCTGCAGAATGTTACACTATCCTACTACAAAATGATGCAAGTTAATAGTACTCTGTATTGTAATGATTATTTATTTTCTGTTTTTGTATTATTTTGTATTTATGTACTGCTTCTTTTTGTGCAATAAAGTATTATTATTATTATTATTATTATTATTATTATTGGACAAAGAAATAAAGTGTGTTACGTACCTTAGGCACAAACTGAGTTTAAAAGTGTTGTAGCTAACAATAAATACATGTTGCACAATTTCTATTTGTATATATTTAAGTCCTAATTTATAATATACATATTTACGATTGTGAACAAATATATATATATATATTGTAGACTCTCACAAGTTTTTAGGTAAACTTCAAGTCAATCTGCAATAAAATTCGTTTTATATTACAAAATGAACAATCATCATCCAAATATAGTAAAATTCTTTACGTATTCATTTCCTGGTGAAAACTGTTTCCATTTCCGTTTTAGGTATGTCATTTTATTTTGTATTTTAATTGTCTCATATGATGCTTCGATATTTGAAGCCAGCAGTACTGCTTCCTCATTAACGCACTTGATTCTTCATTAACATTAAAGAGATATTCCGCCCAGCGCCATTTTTCTCGATCCACCACATCAAGTACGACCCCTAAGGTCTATTTCCTTACCGTTAGTCAATCCCTTGGTAAAAATCCGTTTTAAAATGTGGCGTCTAGGAGATTTCGAAAAGACTCATGCGGTAAAAATTAAAATTAATTATTCCAATTGATCGCCGAAACAAAATTATAAGACACTAGCCTAGAATATTATAAATTGTGATGTTAAAAATACGAGAATCATTCCGGTTTGTGACGACACAATCTTTAACTTGATGCTGTTTCGCGTACTGTTCCCAAAGCCAACCGAGACAGCAGCTAGTACGTTCCTTGCTGCGAGGAACGCAGCTACCACCCAGCCAGCCGACCTTGGCGCTGGTAAATGCGCTGATGGCGACCTGCGCGTGGCTGTTATAATGCAGGCTGAATGTTATAGGGCCGGACGGGTGTCCCTTTAACTGGATTGTCCACTTCAGTTGAAGCCTCGGAATGGGAAGAAAGTGGACTGGATTGTGCATGCGGAAGTGACAAACGAACATCACTTCCGTCTGCTGCTAAGGCGCTGCTGTCAGACTCCGTGTCAAAACTTCATTGCCTTCTTTTTTCGGTGGTTGTTGTTGGTTAACCACTTTTATTTCATTACTTTTGTTGCTTGTTTAAAACCTAACATCGCAATCTTTTGAGTTCGTGAAAAGGTTTATCGCCGCGTGATTTAGTGCAGCTATGGGAACAAGCTGCGGCCGACTATCAAACGCACCAATACAGTCCGCCCGAAACGTGACTTTCACCAGAGGTGGCGGCATTTTTAAAGCTTCTTTTCTTTCAAGAAAAGAAGATTACCTCTGCAGTTAAAGTGAGCCATGCGCATGCGCAGAACATTTTCGGCACATAAGGTTGTTGCGCTTCCGAGGGACTCGACAAAGACAAAAAAAGTTTACGAAATTTGCAAATCTGTAAATCTTCCAACGGATTTGCTGGGATTTAAAGATTTACAAAAGACTTAAAGATTTACGTGAAGTTTTGCAGGTTTGCTGGGATTTAAAGATTTAGAAAGATTTAAGTAAGATTTAACGATTTGCGTGAAGTTTTGCTAGATTTACACGGATTTGCAGATTTGCCAGGATTGAAAGATTTGCAAAGGATTTAAGTAAAATTTAATGATTTGCATGAAGTTTTGCAAGATTTACACGGATTTTGCAGAAGATTTAAAGATTTACATAAAGTTTTGCAGATTTGCTGGGATTTAAAGATTTACGAAAGATTTAAGTCACATTTAACGATTTGCGTGAAGTTTTGGAAGATTTACACGGATTTGCAGATTTGAAGATTTACATAAAGTTTTTCAGATTTACAGATTTGAAGACTTACATAAAGATTTACTGGGATTTAAATGATTACGCCAGATTTGTGTGATTTACATGATTTGTACAAGATTTACAACGGATTTATAAATCTAAATGTTGGGTGTACGATATTTCTACTTTTGTCACGAAGCCTGTTATGCACATAGACGGGTGAAGATAAGCGTTCTTGCTTACTGTAACGTTGGATGCAAAGCAGATATCAGTTTGCAGAGCTTATCTCAAAACCGACAAAATTGCAATCATGGTGTTTTTGCTTAGCAGGACAGTAGAGTAGAGTAGAGAAGAGCATCAACATCGAAAAATAAGCACTTAAATTTCGACGTGTCGAAGGAAATTACCCTTTGCTATCAAGCAGAAGCGGGCAAATATCAAAGTTAGTCAAATTAAAACACACAAATAAATCAAGCCACTTTAAAACTAAAACCAGAACATCAGTATACCATGAAAGAACTTCAAACCAAACTTCGTAGTATAAAATAAATACTTATGCAAACCTATTTACGTTGCCTTTTGGACGTAAATGTCAGGCTGCCTGAGCGGGGAATTGAACCCACGACCTTTGAAACCAAGCACAATGCCCCACCAATAAGCCACACTGATAGGGCCAAAAGGAAACGTCCATATATGCAGCATTTAACAGGCACGCATATACTAATAAACATATTTCATACTTTATTGTGTGTTCGGTTCGGTTTCACTCGGTGTGTGACGTGCAAACAAGCGTCCCTCCAGTGGCGTTTTGGCCAACATTAAAGCAACATACTGCCTGCCTTATAACCTTCCGCCTGCCTCACAACACCCACGCGATGATCACATCCGCGTATTTACCACCGCTAAGGTCAACTGAGACGGTAGCTTCGTTCCTCGCAACGAAAACATAGCTACTGTCTCAATTGGCATTGCGCCTAATAGTCCAGCCACCGTGAACCCATTGATTGTGTCGTCACAAACCGGAATGATTCTCGTATTTTAAAATCACAATTTATAATTTTCTAGAATAGTGTCTTATAATTTTGTTTCGGCGATCTATTGGAATAATTAATTTTAATTTTTACCGCATTAGTCTATTAGATTGTAGATCTCATGGAAATTATTATAAAATTAGTAGATGTACACACAGAGATGACACGTCATGATTATTGTACGCGCGCAATGCATCATTTAGTGAAGGATCGTTCTTAAATATAGTTAACAATTATTCAACAGAAAATCTCCTAGACGCCACATTTTAAAAAGGATTTTTAGCAAGGGAAAGACTAACGGTAAGGAAATAGACCTTTGGGGCCGTACCTGATGTGGAGGATCGAGAAAAATGGCGCTGGGAGGTATATCCCTTTAATATACAATTTAATTTACACTTTCCCACATTGCATTTCGCCAGTCCGGTGGTATAAATGGTAGGGCCTTTCAGTCTCAGCCTCAATTCGAACCTGCATTTACAGGTGAGCGGTCGTGGTCTTGTTTCTGCTCCCTGTTCTGGCCAGGCAGCTAAACTTTGGCCTTTATGTTTTAAATTTTACTTTTTAAACTTTTATTTATAGTGTTCCTTGCCTTTGACATGTGATTTTTCCTCACTTTTTAAAGCACTTGACAACAGGATGCATGAAATCCCGAAACGTTGTGCGATCATTGTTTTTATTTGTGCCATTTTAGTGTTAGGCTTTATTATTTTTAAATCCTCTATTGCTTTCTGCTACGATAAGATACTTTTCGGCTGTGTTAGTACGGCTCAGAGATAGGACTTCAGCCTTTGGTTTCAAAGGTCGTGGGTTCAACAGTCTGACATTTAAGTCCAAAAGGCAACGTAAATAGGTTTGCATCTGTATTTATTTAACCCTTCATTCTCGAGCCCATTTGGCTTTCCGTCCTGTTTAAACTTCGTAGCAAGTGGTCATTGGCGCTCTATTGTAGGTGTTCCACATCAGAGATGGAACTGACCCGTGGTTTGGTGGGTCAGTGGGTCAAATGGGTCACATTTTTATTGTGGGTCATGGGTCAACACCGTTCGCCCACTGACCCAAAATAAAGGCATAGGGCGGGGAGGGGGAGAGAGAAATGCTTCTTAGGCAATTATGTTACACTTAATAAAACAAAAAGCTTTAATTAGAAGGTTTCCCAAAGGTCCTAGAAAAAGGTTGCCATAAAAGGCAATCTGGGGGAAAAGGAAAAGGTCTAGAAAGGTCAACGTTAAAAAAAAAACATATAACACATAAATGGAAGGCTGGAGTGTGTGTGGGGTGGGGACGGAGGGGAGGACCCTATATATACCTGTATTCATCACCAACCTTTTTAAAAATATTTTTGGATTTTTCTTTATCGGGTGGGTCAAGTGGGTCGAGGGTCAGGGCCAAGCAGGGCTCAAGTGGTCAGGTGGTTCATGGGTCGAAAAAAGTGACCCACTTCCATCTCTGTTCCACAGCCTACACAGTCCGGTTTTTAGTTTTAATGTAGTTAGGTTTATTTGCGTGTTTTTAATGTTCTAATTTGTCTTACTTTATATGTATTCGCATTGTTTTTGCTTGATGATGAAGGGCCATTTCCTTCGAAACGTCGCAGTTTTGGTGTTTACTTGTGCTCCTTTTAGCTGATAATTTATTACTTTAAATCTTACCAAATCACATGCCTACTAAATGTAGAACTGCGGTCGCATCTTAGATGTTCATTTTCAGACTTTGAAGCTTTACTGCACTCAGGGAGGTCTATGCCCCTGGCACTACTACTAACCTACAGTAGTTTAATTTGTCAAGAAAATGTACTGTGTAGAGATTGAAAAAAAAATTCTTTATCCAACGTTCTTGATTAATGGTTTCGTCCATGAACTTAGCATTACTGTAGTGCGTGAAGTCTGGCCAACACTAAGACCTTTATCCTCGATCATCTTTTAAAGGCTTTCCCGCATCGAGTCAATAATCACTTATTCACAGCGTCAATTACGCACCAAAGTAATTTCGTTTACTAGGAGTGAAGAAGACAAAATGGAGGACGAAAAATTCAGCCCTGTATACATTAGTTGCCCCTGACAGGGCAAAAGCTCACAAGAACACAGAAACACTGCGAAGATTTTTAATTTTCAGCACATTGTTGGTGTATTGTTCACCAGCTGTAAAACGTTACAATACAGTGAGTGTTGGGTTGCATACTTTTTACTGAAAATCCATAAACAAGACACCAACAACGCGCCGAAAATTAGTTGCAGTGTTTCTGTGGGGGCGAGGGGTAATCGTCTAACTGGAAAATCGCATTGGAAGAACGTAAACAGTATAACGGAAAATCGTCCAACACGAAATTCGTATAATGTAAAATCGTCTAATGTCACTGTTTCGCTCGCGCAGCCGTGCTCGCTGTGGTAAAACGTATAACATCAGAAACCGCAGATATATTATCGTCCGGTTAGACGTTTATCCATTATACTATTATCCATGCATTTATACGATATTTCGTTTAGATGATTTTCCATTATACGATATTCTGTTTAGATAATTTTACAGATTTATTTAGGCAGATATTAGACAATTATCTCAGACGATTTTCCAGTTAGACTTTCGTCCGACGCCCCGTTTCTGTGCTCTCGTGAGCTTTTGCCCAGTCAGGGGGCAACTATGTTTTATAGGCCTCACCAACTCGCGATGTCCAACACTGTAAGAAATTCAGTTGAGGGGGCTGAAGGAGGGGGATGCGGGACGCTTAAGTCCTACGGTCCCGACAAAAACGAATAATTTTCAGCAGTTTTAATGCATTTTTAAACACTTAAAAAGCCACATTTTCGAGTATTTTTAACTGATACAAATGGTTTACTATCCTATTTCTACCAAACTTTACTCTTAACTTCGAATGCGTCACTGATTCGTGTGTGAGAAGAAACCCGTGAAAGCCATGGGGATTGGGAACTCGTACAACGCGTAACTTGTTTCTGAATTCACTAATCTATACGCCCCTCGGGTTTCTACCCGCGAATACCCGCACTTTTACAGGAAAACCTTTACGTGCCTGCTGCCGTTACTCTGAAAGTTGGCCTGTACCTGTGGGTCATGGCTTTTCGACATTTAGTCAAACCTACGTGAATGTGAAGCATTGGCGTACCGAAGGCAAAATATTAGGCAGATATTCGGGTTTAAACTTCCGACTGAAGTTTTTTTTTTTTTTTAAGTTTTGTTAGTTTCTTCCCGTGTCACGATATTTCCGACAGATTCCCGTTTTTCCGATTGATACTCTTGCATGGTTGGGGTGGGGGGGGGGGGGGGCGGTATGTGAAGGTGCTTGCATTAGAGCTAATCGAGTCACTGTCTGACGCTGCTCGCTTATTCGACGTCGCCTCGCTTAGCTCGAAGGAAAAAAAAAGGAAAATGTAAGAAGAATCGTCTTGGAACCCGTATCCTAGGAATGAATCCCACCCCTCCCCCCCAAAAAAGATAAGAAAATTGAAGTAATTTAATTTTCACATAATTTTGCGAATCATGTTTAGCAACGTACATCCATTTTATATGCAACTGATTTATTTCAAGATAAATAAACTCAGACTTTCGCCCCTGATTTTCATACCAAAAACTATTAAGCAAACGAGAAGAGTTTAGCTCACTCTTTTTTTGTAAGGGTTTAGTTCCTAACCAACGATAACCTGCGCCTAGTCTCCACTTAATACCAAACTATGCAAGAACCGCCGCAGTAGGAATAATGAGAAAGTCTGCATGGATGCCGGACTTTAAGGGGAAATAAGGGTCAGGTGGACAGCTAAAATAAGAGCCGATGGGGAAATCCAATTATGTCGACACAGAATTACTAAAAAAAACGTCAAGTGTACCGTAAAAAAGGGGGTTATATGATTGAAGTTTCAGTTTACTTGTTAAAATGTACATTGATAAAATTTGGATGATTTTTAATTGAAATAATCAAATGTACAATTGAGAAAATTGCATCTGTTTAAGTACTGTTGTGCTTTACGTTTTAAATATATGATAGGTAGCCTAAAGCACAACAGTACTTAAACAGATGCAATTTTCTCAATTGTACATTTGATTATTTCAATTAAAAATCATCCAAATTTTATCCGTGTACATTTTAACAAGTAAACTGAAACTTCAATCATATTACCCCCTTTTTTACGGCACACTTGACGTTTTTATAGTAATCCGTGTACCTTTTGTTCGGCTATGGCGTCGTGCTACAAAGGTTTATGCATGCATTGTTGCTGACCACTTTGAAAGAATTCAACTCAGCTCTGAAAGCCTGCATTTACGAAATAAATACGCCATCCTATCGTTTCTAGCTGCCAATTTCGAGGCCGCCTCGAAATTAACAACGTAGCTTAGTTTGGTTTAAATCTATATGCGTTTAGCTGAAACACGGATTCTTTCGAATATGTTTATTAAGAGCCGTGGCCCAAAGCCGTACGCCCCTCTCATACTATGTACATAACATTAAAAAGGGTTTAAAGGCTTTAACGAGCGTTAACCACTCCTGGTCATCTGCCCGGAGCCCTAAGGCCCTATGTACATAACATTACAAGCTCCTTCAACAATGAAGTTTTTAGCAAAGACATAACACGTGCACGAAGAATGGATCTGGAGTTTGCTGAGTGGCATTGTTCCCAAATTACAATGGTTAAATCAATGTAAAACAATCAAAATGATCGTTCAGGGACCCGTAACTCCGGAATGGATGGACCAATCGAAAAAGTGGTCTCTCTGAGGATGAAGCCCAGGGAAATTTCTGGCTAAGATCATGTTTCAGATTTTAGGTAGGTGTACTATTTTTTTCTGAAACCGTGTCACACAAGAAGAAGAACAACAACAAGTGTTTCAAATTTCAAATTCAAGTTTCAAATTTCCTTGTTGCTCCCTACTTTTACTCTTGCACGGAATTGCATAAAAGTTGGTGTAAAGTTAGGAAAAGTTGCTATCTACTATCTGGCCAAGTTTGGTCGAAATATATTGAATAGAAACGGAGAAATTAATAGTTTTAGTTTTGCTGGAGAGAGGACTTCAAATATATACACGGCTATCGCCGTATATGATAATTACAATAATTCATGGCCACACGTGATTCAGTGTATAAAGAATGATGGCTTTATTTGGGCTCGCCTGCATTGCGGGGTAGGGTGATTAAGGTTGTGCACGGAAAAAAACCTCAGAAAAAAAAAGCCGCGGAAAAAAGTCTGGAAAAAAATCTGATGAAAAATAAACGCGGAGGAAAGCCTCGGAAAAATAAGTCCCGGAAAAAAGCTCCGTAAAAAAAAGCTTAAGAAAAAAAAGCCGATGGAAAATAAAAAGCCGCAGAAAAAAAACGCAGAAAATAAAGAGTATCGCCAAATAAATCTGGTGTAAAATCTCCAAAAAATACTGCCTAAACTGCCTAAATGCAGCATGTGTGCATTCATCTTTCATTAGCTGATTACTGCTCGATCAAGGTTAACTTATTCACCTTTGCAATCATAATTATTTAAAGGTAAACTCGAAGAAACAAGTTTCCTCCCAAATTCCTTTACTGGGGAAGTGGTGGGGATATAGGGTCGTCCTTGCAGTAAGAGAAAATCACATCAAAAACCAAAACTGGTCAAAGAGCCGCCAAGTTCCGAATGGTTTGGCCCTTCAAAGGAGCGATATCAACACACCAAAACATTCGCCAAGTAAATCGTATCGAATGATACTTTGGACGTTAAATGAAAACTTGAACATTGCTACCGAAAGCAGCAATGTAATGGTTTTCCTTTAACCTTGGACCTATTAGTCGGTGCGATTAACTTAGCAAATTTTTTGGTGTGTTGATATCGCTCCTTTGAAGGGCCGAACCATTTGGAACTTAGCTGTCCCTTTTACCAGTTTTGGTTTTTGATGTGATTTTCTCTTACTGCAAGGACGACCCTATATCCCCACCACTTCCCCAGTAAAGGAATTTGGGAGGAAACTTGTTTCTTCGAGTTTAGATATGATATTACAGATTTTTAATTTTAATTGAGTATTAGACTCAACTCAACTAGTTTGCAGATGTGTAATAAAATAATCTGCCATGTCAACAAGGTTGAGTTTTTTCCGATATTTGAATTTCGTATCACTCCTTTGAGAGCCCGAACCATTCTCAACTTGCCTCTTGACCAGATTTTGGTTTTATTTTAATTGAATATATTTTTTGTGTGTTTAGTTCATATCACTCCTTTGAGAGGCCGAACCATTCTCGACTTGGTGGCCTCTTTACCAAGATTTTGGTTTTATTTTGACATTGTGTTTATTTTTCGTGAATTGGCCGTGGATACAATTTCTTTGGCAACATTGTTTAGATTTATCACGACACACTAGTATGTGTCTAGATACGCAAGTCACGTATACACGTTGTCATTGTCCGCACTTTGGCCGTCCGATGAGAGACAATGCCGACAGTACTAACAATGGTTACAACAATTCATTTGTAATTACGCGCCCTCCCACGCGCCGTTACACCCCCAGACTGTAAACCAGAAAAGGTATGCAGTTCGTATCGTACTGCAGCCATTTGTTCTATTTCATAACTGTAAGCCTTTCCGCTATCTCGGTATCATTGAATAATCATCCCATACGAATTAAAAAGGGGATGAGCGTGCCAGTAACATATTTGCAACATAATCCGTGACAATCAGGTAAGAAATTTCTCTTGACGAAACAATTTTTCCAGTCGCTCTGAACTCACGTTATTGACTGTATTTGTTGCGAGCGGACAAATCTAAAACCGCCGCCATGTTGGAATTTCAAGTGATTTCTTGGTTCTAACTCCGAGTTAAACAGTACGGAAAGCCGACGGCTCACAACAGTTAAAAAATAAATACAAATGCAAACCTATTTACGTTGCCTTTTGGACATATGTGTCAGACTGCCTGAGCGCGGAATCGAACCGACGACCTTGGAAACCAACGGCCGAGGTCCTACCTACCGCTGAGCCATACTGACACGACCTAGCTGCGAGAATGCTTTTAAACGCCCCCTACGTTTTAGCAGCGAGAATGCAAAGACGAGACTCCGCGTAAAC
>JAHWFP010073905.1:88054-107983 GCA_023313725.1 Lithobius niger | reverse complement strand
GCGTATGGTTTAATTAAAGTTTGGAGAGCACAGGACTCAATTTATGATTTCTGCCCAGTGCTCCACAGGTCAGGGCATTGACCTCGTACGTGAGTCCTGCCCAGTACTCTACGTCGCTCGACCCTCAAATGTTTGACGTAGGAATTCTTTGAACTCGTTTCTTCCACGCGACAAAGATCCCTCGTCAGAAAATTTTAACCAAATCAAAACAAGCGCGTAACTGATTTATGTTCCAAACCAAAAAACACACGCAAACAAGCCGACAAACAGACAAGCATTATTCATGCTCAATCAGTTTAAAGGAGTACGCATTGGGTGAGGGGGAGGGGGGGGGGGGCACAAGCGAAAATCCGATGCCCAAACTTGTAGTTTTAGTAATTTTTGCATGATAATAAATGTCATCAGTATGAAGATGTTGAAAAATTGCGCCAGTGCACCCCGGTCCCCCCCTCCCTAAAAATTTGCTGAATGTGCAGAAAAGTTGCTCCATGGCCACAACAAATGCTCTAAAATGTGTTATTTTCAGAGCTCCCGGACCCCGCAGCTGGGGGAGTTCACAACGCTTCCTCCGCAGACCCCCTAGCTGGTGATTCAAAGTTTTTTTTTAGTAGCATAGTGCATCCCTTATTCATTGTAAAATCCCCCCCCCCCCCCGCACCCAACATAAAATTTCCTGCTTACGCCATTGAATGTTATGAATGTTTCAATCGAATATTACGGCCTCGCTTCACTCGGTTAAAAAATGTCCCTCTTCATCCATAGAAAAGCTTAGCCATTGAAAAGAACGGAAATTCGACTCTTTCCCTTTTTGTTTAATCAATGAGAAAGGTCACGAGTGGTCTACTCAAGTTTTTTTAAGCACCAAGAATCGGGCAAACTTCCAAATCAGTAACCTTGACAGACGCGTGAAAACGCAAGGTCCAAGCTGTTGTCAAGTCAAGGTCGTCGTGCAGAACCATAGATACGAGGTCTATACCTTCCCAACAATTCTCACAGATAACGAAGAATCACTTGTCACTTATCAAGCTCGGGGCTGCAGACAGCCATGCTCTATCAGTAATGCTGTTATGTAAACATAAAATAGTCATTGCATACCGTAGTCGAAAATACGCAGTTGTTTACAATTTAAAACCATGACGACAGAGAAATGCTAACATGCAAGCCGGGCAGTATACCATATTAAAACCATTCATTTCTCCTAAAACTATAGGTTTTTCGAAATTTTCACCAGATATCATTTATGTCTGAAATTTTATCCTTTACGACTTAAGTCCTATGCATTATTGCCGTAAAGTTAACGGGAGACGTGATAATGGACGAAAACCCTAAACCGGAAGTCACCTTTGGCCATGTTTTAAAGATGGCGGCGGAAGCTCAACTCGGAATATTGGCGAGTTTTAGTATGTTGGTCAGAATGACAAATAAGGGTCATATACCAATAATTTTTCAGCTTAATGGAAATTTGTTCGTGCAATAAAGCTAATTTGACTGACTAAAAAACGCGATAACAATGAAACAAACGTTTCTAAATGCTTTGTCTAAATTCTGTAAAATTCGCTTACGGTATATACACATGTTGGTCAAACTGTACCTACTCTGGCGATGGGCGAATTACCATTAGTAATAATGCCACAAGAGCTGGATTAATACAAATAATTTTATTAATTTTTATCACACGAGGTGTTTTTATCAGCTTGGGAATGCAACGAGTAATTGAGAAAAATTGTCAGATCCTTAAGCCAATATCACGAGGTCTTTGTAACGGGAGTACACGTAGCATTATATACAAGATGGAGGGACAAAGGCGTAAAAATTGTCTGATACCATATTTGGTCATTATCAGTGGTGTTAAGTAACTTGAGAATAAGGGGGATAGAGGTACAAAGGGGTACAGAGGGGTACCGTGGACCATTTTTTCTCCAAACACTAGAGAGTACGTTTGAACTCTACTGGCGCCACACGTAAAATTATGCCTATATTAGAATAATCAGGCTTTCAGTCCTACATTAGAATAATCAGGCCTATATTAGAATAGTCAAGCCTCTATTTGAATAATTAGACCTATATTTGAATTGGGCCTATATTAGATTAATCAGGCCTATATTAGAATAATCAAGCCTCAATTTGAATAAGCAGGCCTATATTAGAATGAATGAGCTCGTGTTTGAATAATTAGGCCTGTATTAGAATAATCAGGTCTATGTTAGAATAACCAGTCTTATATATTTGAATGATTAGGTCTATAATTGAGTTAATGAATGTTTACTATGCAGTTTTTAAGTGTCCAAGAACTCGGCTAAGGGATCCGGGAGTCGGGGGGGGGGGGGGGCGGGGGAACATAAAATTTGATGTGTAAAATATCCTGAACACCCCCCCCCCCTCCACCTAAGGTCCAAAAGGTATTCTGATCACCCCACCCCCTCACCGCAAAAGAATTCATTTCGGTAGAATAACTTTTGATAAAAGAGACGCATGTGGGCACAAAATATACAGTGTGAAAACAATTCTCACTGGGGATTTTAACTACCCTGGGTTGCCCTGGGCAAATTTAGTCAGTACAGCAGTTGGCAGGGATGCAGAATATACCAGAACGCTAGAACGCGGTTCGTGGGAAATTTCAGCGAACTGAGGAAATTCGCTGAAAAATGGCTTGCCTACCTTGGACTTGAAATTCATCTGTTATCAGGACGGTGACAACGATTGGCAGCATTGATTGGAGGGAATAATTTGACAAACTTGACTCTGAAGAAGCTTGGACTATTTTAAAAGAAGTCCTGCTTCTGATTACAAATAGCTGCATCCCTCGTAAAATTGCGCCACTATCTAGAAAATCCAGTTGGATGAACGCAACTCTTAAAAAAAGTACAAAACCAACAAACAGCGTAAGTGGAAAACTTATTGTAGATACAGGTCTGACGCACACTGGCGCAGCTATGCTTAGGTTCGTAATAAGTTAACTTCCGAAATTCGTGCAACGAAGATAGCGCTTGAAAAAGTCATTGCTGCCAAATGCAAAAAAAAAAAAAAAAAACAACAAAAAACACAACAAGAAAGTCTTATACAGCTTCTTCAAGACATGTGCTACAGGAAAGACGACTTTTGTTTTTAAAAGTAACCAGGGTGAATTGCTTCACAACAACGAGTAAACTGCAAATGAATTCAATAACTTTTTTTTGCTTCTGTGTGCAAGAAAAAAATATGGGGCTTCCACTCTCCCGTCTAAAGTAAATTTCCCTTCTGAAACCCTTCAAACTATGGAAATTAGTAGTGAAATTGTTTTCGCCATTTTAAGTAATCCCAGTAAATCTATGGGTCCCAATGGGATTCGCTCTTCTGTTTTATAAGGATTATGCTTCTATACACTTTCATTGCCATTTAGCATTATCTTCAAGCGGTCCCTCCATACTGAGAAAATCCCTCATGATTGGAGAGTTGCCATGCACTGTCATTTCCATTCAAAAAAAGGGGCAAAAACCGATGTTAAAAACTATAGACCTATTTCGCTGACTTCCCAAGTGATTAAAGTTTTTGAGCGCATCATCCATAATGTCATGATGACCTTCCTGGCTCAAAATGGTGTCATCTCTAAGTGGCAACATGGCTTTAGAAAGGTTTCTCTTGTACTTCAAGTCTTCGGGAAACTGTAAACTACTGGACTGAAGCTTGTAACGAGGGGTTACCTTGTGATGCTGTTTTTTGGATATACCTTAGGCTTTTGATATCGTCGTTCTCTCCATTCTTCTGGGTGAGCTTGCTAAAAATGGCATCAAAGGGTCACTTCTCAAGTGGATAAATGAGTACCTTACGGACTGAGCCCAGAGCCCAGCGTGTGTTGGCAAGTAGTGCCTTCTCGGCTTGGAATCCTGTGACGTGGTGTCCCTCAGGGATCCGTTATTGGTCCCATTCTTTTCCTCGTGTTCGTTAACGATATACCTAGTTGTGTTAAATCCTTTTGTAATTTATCTACCTACGACTTGAAAATAAGTTGGAGGATCATATCCTATGCTGATACACGGTCCCTTCAGGAAGATATCAATAATGTCTTATTCTCTGCCTCTGAAAACAAAATTACTTTCAATAAATCAACACGGGAGGTCCTGTAAATTGGCCATAACAATCGAGGAGATCCTTATAGTGCTGATAATAAGGTCTTCCAGAGTGTTCCCAAGGTCAAAACGTTAGAAGTTCTTATGACAAATGATCGGGCGAACCAACGTATTGCTGCTGCTAAAAGGGCTAACTTGATCCTTGGCCGAATCAAAAGACACTTTCACTACCTTGATGCTAACACCTTGCGAACCCTGCATATGGTGTATGTCCGCCCGCATTTGGAGTTTGCTGTCCAGATTTAGAGCTCCTTCCGGCAAAAGGACATCCATGGTTCTTCAGGCGGTTCAGAGGAGAGCCACAAAATTGGTTCCTGACTTAGCGACCCTTAATTATGAGCAAAGACTGTCCGAAATGAAACTAACCACACTGGAGAAACGACGTGTCCGTGGAGACCTCCTATTGGTCTACAAGATTCTGCACATGTCAGAGGGTGCTGACCTTTCTGGCTTCTCTAAGCCGTCTCCCTATCTGGCTCTGGTTCTGGTTCTGGTTCTTTTCAAGCTGGAAGAACCCTTCACCAGGTTGAACATTAGAAAGTTTTTCCTTTGCAAATCGTGTCATCCAAAGATGGAACGCGCTACCCGACTGGGTAGTCGAAGCTCCTATTTGCAACTCGTGGAAGGCTCGATATGACGCCCTGCAAGCCTTGCTGTCTGTATTTTCCGGCCATCAAAAGTTATTCACTTCTGGGTGTGTATTTGATATTATTATTACAAAGGCAGTTCGAGTCAGCGTGTCCATGTATTTCACAATATCGACACGTGCGACATGAAAAATAACCACATTGAGTTCGCCACAGAATGAACACAGATAATCGATAGTACGTTTTTGGTAGCAGAGTTCCTTGTTGGTATCCAAGATGGTTAAAAAAACAATGGCGGCCGGCGATTAACGCCGCCCCCTCCAGGAACACGTAGCCGCTCGTAAAATAATTGCAGGATTCAAGATGCGCCGCGCACACAATAGACCAATGTTGCAAAAACCTTGCAAATGTTTTAAAATATTGCAAAAACCTTTTTAAAAATTGGATGACACTAGAAGTAACGTAAAAATCCTAACGGGGGGTGTGGGAGTGGGAGGAGAGAAGCTATGGCATTTTTAGAAATATTGGCTACTGAAAAAAAGCCATTTTTTATGCGCGGCAATTTATTTTCCGTCTAGTTTTGTTAAAGTTTTATTGACCCCCCCCCCCCCGTAACAAACTCTAAAAATTTCATGACGCCCCTCGAGAGAGCTCGAAAATTTCATTATCCCCTCCCCCTCCCCCCAGATAAATAATAACCGGTCCCTAAGTACGTGAAGTATTTTTTTCTTTCCTAGTTCACTGAATGATCAGAGAAACACAGACGTGTGATTGACTGATCTATCAATTTTCTCCCTGGTACTATGTTTACTCTAGTTTCTTCCAGTTCCAGGTTCCTCCCGATTACTGCCAGGTTCCTCCAGTTTCGAATACTATTCTAAAACTCTTACTCTTGTTCCAGAAAGAATCTTTTCCTTATATGGGCATTTCACTTATAATAAAAATAAATATATTATAGAGCAGTGACATTTGCCGCCATATTAGCACCAAATTGGGTTTTGGAGGGCATAACTACAAGGTGCACTACATAAAAATGGAGGGAAAAACAACGGAAGAGCGGATTTCAAAGGCTTAAAATGACGTTGTTTTCTCCAACAACAAAAATCGCGCGTTTTAGGTCTAATAAATCACTCTTCACAGCATCGGCTTCAGTATGACCGACGCCCTTCTGTTTCTCTCTGCAGTGCCCCTTGCAGCTAACCCATTAAGACTCCAGCATAGAGTTATATACAATAATACTATGACGTGTCACTGCTCTATTGGTTACTCGTTTCTGTACGAACTATCGTACGTTACAAAGTGAATCACATTTAACTTGTAGCGAATGATGGGTCATCCAGAAGCAGGTAACCAATAATATATTTATTCTATTAGAAAGAACATTGAAATGCCCATATAAGGAAAACAGCCTTTCTTGGACCAAACTATAAATCTATTCCAACTCTTGATGGTCACTCAAATTTAGCAGAATCCTTTTCCAGTGTCGCAGAACAACAAATGTGCATTTTTTGCACTAAAGTTTTTCGGTCAGTATTCTGCGAAAGTGGATTCTGCGGAAGTGGAATTCCAACCCGCAGAAAAATTATGTCCATTTTTCCGGAATGAAAATCGCAGGAGAAAAATATCACGTGCTACCACTTGATGAGCTAGCTGCATTGGACATGACCCAACGAGAAGAAAAAATTAACTTCCTGTGTTTCTAGTCCCGTATCAATGAAAAATCCTTAAAAAAATCCTTTTATTTAATTAAGATGGGTATTAGCGGAAATTTATTTTTTGTGTAACTAAAAATTCCGACTGAGGAGGCGCGCAATTATACACATCTAGATTTTTTTTAATTCTAAAGAGTACTGATGTAAGTAACGGTGAAAGCGGAACACGGTTCAAACATATGCTTTGACATTTCAGATTTTGAAGGGCTTCCTGCCAGTCGATCTTGCCGTTTTCAACTTAGCGGCCCCATTTAAGACTCGTGGTCACTCATTAAAGCTATCCTTGCCAAAGTTCTCCACTGAATGTCGGAGATCTTTTTTCGCTGTTCGTGTCGTTGGCGTGTGGAACTCCCTTCCGGAACATGTTGTGTCAGCGCCATCCGTACCAATCTTTAAACGACATCTGGCTTTTTGCCCCCTGAATAAGTTTTTAAAACGCACCTACTAACGTTCGTTCGCTGTTTCCTTCATATCACTTAACTCCCAGGGCCAGTATAAGATGCATGCCCTTCTGTGTCCTCGCCTGCACTTGCAAGTAAACTTTATTAGTGTATTATATTATATTAAACATAAATTCCAGACAACTGATACCATCATTTATACAATTAGAGTATTTGAATTATTCTTGCACAAATAATAAAGATGCATAAAAAGTTGCGTAAAGGGGCATCAAGGGGTAGTAGGTCATATTTTTTATCTACAAATTTGATTCTGTAAAAATGGAGGCAATTTTTGCAAGTTTGGAAGTCCATTTTCCTATAGAATATGTTTTATCTGAAAATTTATTTCTGCGAAAATGGATATTTTTCCTGCGAAATCGGAATAATAAGACCTAATGTTAAGAATGACCAGGCCTCCATATTTGAATAATTAGGTCTATAATTGAATTAATGAATGTTTAGCATGTAGTTTTTCAGTGTCCAAGAACTCGGTTAAGGAACAAGTTATTATTTATGATCGGGGTGGGGGGGGGGGGGACATCGGACAAATAGAAATGTGATCTTCAAATTCTCGATGACTCCCCCCTTCTGCCAACCCTGAAACAATCTTGGTCCAACTGTACAAGAGTTTAAGAAATACCTTTTTTTTAAGGCCATAAAAAAAATTAACTGGTTCTCAGGTCCTGCCTGGTGACCAAATTTACGCCTGGTCATCGCTTTTTCTTTTTTTTTTGCCAGCACATGCTAAATTTATTACTGTACAACGAAAAGCAATTCAGACAGCTGAAAATAAATATTAGTTACTTTAACTTGGTATTCGATAGTGCTATATGTTTAGTTAACGGTTAACCACTTGCAGCTCTGCAAAGTTAAGACCCAAGTGTTTTGGGCAGTTAAAAGCAGACTCGAGTTCCTTCCAATAAAATAAAAAGTAAAAAAAAAATACTGGAGGCCTGGTTACTTTTGGAATGAAAATGCCCGCGAACAAAACACATTTCTTTTCGTGGCCGAAACAGTCTAACTTCAGAATTGCAACTGAAAGTTTCTAGAGGATTTTTTTTTAAATCAGGATTTATTTTTGGGAGTTTACACCTTTCATAATACACTGTCCTCAAAACCACGGATAACGGAACTAAATAAATAACCAAACGAAAAATAAACTAGGACTGCAGTTCAGACATTTGCAAGGTCTCCCTCCCACCTGGATAGTTTCTTTTTACTGCTCTGACAATGACAGACAGCTACGGACTCAAATGACCCTATTCAACGGGTTCCTTTGTTTGGCTGATTCATAATTTAGTGGCTGTAAAGGTCTACGTGTAAAGCTCTAACTGTAAGTTGGCCTACGAGGTTGTGTAGCTGCAGGCTGCAATCATTTAGCTAAAGTTCTACCGGAAGCACCTCGTGACATGGGACAGCAAAAGCAATAAAACACATTCGTAACATTACTACGTCGTAACAGGAGCGGCATAAATAACAGCCCTTAGGGCTCGACGGAGTGCCCATGTTTATATTACCGCGTATTCTATCTCTCTTTCTTAGACGCGACCCCATGCGGCCAATTGTGGAACGACTTACCCATTTTCCATGACCAACTGAGATAATAGCTGGGTTCCTCGCTCCTCTCCAGGCCGGTATTCTTTGTGTTCTTCCGGTATTAGTGACAGACACGTACGGAGTCGTACAATACCGTACGGTTGAGAAACCAAAGGGGATTGGTATCTGAACCAAATTCATACGGGAAACAGGGCCGTAGGTTTAGCCCCGCAGCCCCAGCAAGGCGAGCGGGCGCAAATGAGGGCCCCAGATTTCCGAATTTGCATTAGAAAAATGTATCGTTATTATCGTATTTTCAAAACTATTAAACACACAAGCTGTTATCGCGAACCAAAGAGCCCCTCTCAAAACCTATACATGTATTCATTTACTTGCTAACAATAATTTTTATTATTACGCATTAAAACAAAATGCCCCCATCCCATTCTCTTCCGTACAAAACAAAGCGGCTGTCTCGCTTTCATTATGCCGGCCAGTCAAGTGGACTGCAACACCAGCTAATTTCCCTTAGGGCCCCCGCGCACACGGCAGCCAAGCCGCGCGGCCAGGTAGCTGCGGCCAACGAGAATAGTAAGGCCGCCCGCGCACTGAGCGACTTGGCCGCGCGGCCAGGTCACTGCAACCAATGAGAATGCTTACCGTTTATGTAAAACCACGCTCTAATCATTTCCATTGGCTGCAGCAACCAGGCCGCGCGGCCAAGTCGCTCAGTGCGCGGGTGGCCTTACGGTATATGTAGCAACGTGCACTTGGCCGCCGCGGCCAGACAGTCGCGGCGGCTACTGGCGGCCGCAGGGTGACCATACTTGCTCCGTTTTCATTTTTCATCACGTGACCGAGAATTATCAAGGGAAAACGGACGTGGCCGCGCCGCACGTCGCCGTGTTTTTTGTCTGCGACGACCACTGGCCTCGCGACGTGGTCGCCTAGTCTGCCGGTGGCCTTACGAGTCATCGCAAAATTATGTCTTATAGTGTCCGCGGCCTATCTTGAGTTCGCCTCAGAACGGCACAGATAATCTATTGTATGTTTTTGGTAGCAGAGTGCCTTGTTGATATCCAAGATGGTTACAAAAACAATAGCGGCCGTCGATTAATGCCGCCCCCTCCAGGAAAACGTAGCCGCTCATAAAATACCTGCAGGACGTAAGATAAACCGCGTACACAATAATGAGATAACTGGCCAGCAAGACTAACAAAAAATAACAATTTGGTGCCCTTAGTTTTAGTTGCGAACCATAAATAGCAGAATTAAAATGAAAGGAAAATTATTAAAAATTATTTAAAGAAAATAACGAAATTATTGGTTATCTTGAACAATGATTAAAGGGACACCCGGCCTGCCTTATAACATTCCGCCTGCCGTATAGCAGCTTCGCACAGATCGCCAACCGCGATTTACCAGCTCCAAGGACGGCTGGGGTGGTAGCTGCGTTCCTCGCAGCGAAGAACATAGATGCTGTCTCGGTTGGCTTTGGGAATAGTAGACAAAACAGCGTCAAGGTAAAGATTGTGTCGTCACAAACCGGAATGATTCTCGTATTTTAACATCACAATTTATAATTTTCTAGGCAAGTGTCTTAACTTTGCTTCGGCGATCTACTGGAATAATTAATATAAATTTTTACCGCATTAGTCTTTTAGATTGTTGTTTTCATGGTAATTATTAGAAAATTAGTATATGTACACACAGAGATGAAATGTCATGATTATTGTAAGCACGCAAAGCATCATAAATGTGCAGTATACAGTAAATAAAGTTAACAATTATTCAACAGAAAATCTCCTAGACGCCACATTTTACCACGGATTTTTACCAAGGGATTGACTAACGGTGAGGAAATAGACCTTTGGTGTCTGTGTGTTCCCATTCTACACGATCAAAGAGCTTCATATTGATACTATTCAACATTTCTCAACAAACAGCTACACTTAGTTTACGGTTACAACTCTTGGCCGTTGACAATTACGAAGTAGTCCATAGCAAACAAAATAAAACTTGTGATTAGTATTGAAGATGCAACAGTGATTCAGTTAAAAATACCCAAATACTTAGATTTCAAACCCAAGGGTTCAGCGGAATTTAAGCACATTACGAACTGTCACAGTACCGTCCTGCAGCCATCTATATAGCGCATAGTGACGTCCTCCATGACGCTGGGTAAAACGCTACAAAATTAACATACACGACTACGACCACTTGAAATATTTACCTAAGAATCCCAGATATATAGGGACCTAACCCTTGGCGGCTTCTGACTTCGCAGCTATATCGAACCGTCTCAAATTAAGATTCTTAGACACGTGAAAAATCACTTAAAAATACGTTGGCTTTTGGACCCATTTGACCATGCCAAACAAATTCCTGGATGCGCTTCTAACACGTCCCAAATAGCACAAAACGGGTTGGCCAAAGCCTTGCCAAAATGTTGGCCCCCCATTTGGTTTTCCTGTAGGCCCACATTGTTCGCCCCAATACGGGTTATGTCTAGAATCTCCAAAGTTGGCGCAAGCTTTTCACCGTATGCGGGCCAAGTGATTGCCAAGCGAAGGCCCAGCATTGGCCCTAGATTGATAATTATCAATCTGTTGGCCCAGCTTTAGCTCAAGCATAAGCCCAAGCGTAGGCCCAAACTTAGGCCCAAGAATAGATCCAAGCGTAGGCCCAAGCATAGGCCCAAGAATAGGCATAAGTATAGGCCGTAGCGCATAGGCCCAAACGTTGGCCACCGTCTGGTTTTAGTGTTGGCCCACGTAGTTGGCCCTAATATGCGTAATGTCTGCAGGAATCCTCAAAGTTGGCCCGAACTTGTCACCATAGGCCAGCCGGCCTATGGTGACAAGTTTTTCCTAATGGATTGAATGCAAGCCATATCAGCTCTGACCGAAATTGTGTTCACATGGCATTAAAAGCATCAATCCCTCAGTTTTAACTTTAACCTTTGTCTGAATCAGCGTTCTGTGATTAGACGCTGTTCCCACTCATGTAAACACCAACTTTAATGTGCGTGTGTTTAATTTCTTTCTCTCGAATGGAAATTTGTCTGTGAACAACGTAATCGTCAGCGTGCCACGCAGCAGCTTCAACATCGTCGATGTCTGTTTTGTCCGCAAACCAGCACTTTACACTGTTCTTCTAACTGTTTTGGGCAGCTTTGCTCAAGAATTCCTCAAGTAGAAAAATAAGATCAATTACTTTATCTACATTATCTCTGGCCTTTACTGGTTATTACTTTTTGAAAAAAGCTTCTAAATTTAACCCGTGCCGCATCTTGACAGAGTTTAAATTAAGCATCTCAACTTTAACCTAATCGTAGTCTCGGGTGTCGGTTTCTGGTAACCCAGCATGTGTTTGAGGTAAACATTACACCCAGCAATGGTTGCAAATCGAGTGTCCACTTACTTTCATCTAGACAAAGCTGTTTTGGCTGTCCACGGCTCAAACTGGGTCAAGTACTCCAGCTTGTCTTGTGCTTTAGTTTCATCCCATTTATGCATAAGCTTGTTTATATTTTTGGGACATTGCAGGGTGGATAAATATCGTGATTGTTTTTTTAAAGCAGATTTTTTTTTATTGAAACGGAGTTTTAGGATTGAAATCCGATTTTTTTTAATATTTAAATCCGTATTTTTTTTTTAACCTGTGTTTTTCTTTGATCATTCACGGATATTATTTTGGTGTACGCTTGCATATAGGGGCGTCAGACGAACGTCTAACTGGAAAATCGTCTAATGGGATTATTGACTAATATATGCAAAAATTAAAAAAAAAAATCTGCAAAATCGTGTAAACGGAATACCGCATAATGGAAAATCGTCTAAACGGAATATCGGATAATGGATAATCGTATAATGGACAAACGTCACTCTAAATGGATAAACGTCTAACTGCGGTTTCTGATGTTATATGTATACCAGCAGCGAGCGCGGCAGCGCGAGTGAGGCAAGGACATTAGACGATTTTCCATTATACGAATTTCCTGTTAGACGATTTTCCGTTATAATGTCATACAGTATACGTTCTTCCAATTAAGGGATTTTCCAGTTGAACGATTATCCCTGCCCCCCTTACATAGGTAATGTCTAGAAAATAAATTTATAGTTTTTGCCAAATTATGATTTTTGATTTCGAACACTAAGGTCAGTTTTAATAAACATTACGGCCGATTCAGATTTCAAAATATTTTGCAGGCCATAAGATAACAGGTTTATTTCCTTAGTAAAAAAAAGTTGTGCAATTATTTAGTGGGTTATTCTTTTAACTGCTTGAATTTTAAAATTTGTAACCTATTTTAATATCGGACTAGCCAAATTTATTCTCAAATAGAATTTTCACAAGTTTAGGTTGGACTTTTCGCAATTTTTTCCGTTTCTTTTGCCTTTGCTCGTCATCAAGGTTTTAGTAGATTTAGAAGGAACCTCTAATGCCCAGGGCCCCCACAACGGAGGGGGGGGGGGGGGAAGTCAGTTGGAACCCCTGTACCCAGGCCCGGTCACTCAAGGGGCCCGCATAGCCTAAAAAGGTTTTTTCTTCCCAATTGTCAGTTTTGATGACTATGAGCAATGAACTCGTTTTTGTGCGTATTATGAATTGTTTATATACTTCCAACAAACAGCAACTCAAATTCAACGGCAACGATCACGGAGCAGGAGCACTGCAGTGCAAACCTATCACCTTGTTAGGCAGGGAAGCTTTCAAACGTAAGCAGCCCGGTTTAACGAATGAACCATCCCGATAAGCACTATATTATGGCCGACGAATATGATTACATAGTGTAACTTTTGTACGATTTCAGTTGGGAGTGGGGGGGGGGGCTGTTGTAGTTAGTCCCAGGCCCGTAAACTTGATGTGGGGGCTCTACTAAAGCCTGTCGCCCGATACTCCGTCCCAATCCGTTCCCCGACGTCGCAGGCCATCAAATTTCTGTTTGGATTAAAAGCACGTAAATAAGGAGAGCCGCGTATAGTGCTCCGTCCCGATCCGTGGCGGTCCTTCGGCTGCCGGTCGGGCTTGTTGAGGCAGAATCCTTTCAGTCAAAACCTAATCGCATCGCAGACGTGTATACTCACCTATAGTGTACGCGGCCTATCTTGAGTTCTCCGCAGAACGAATACAGATAATCGATTGTACGTTTTTGGCAGCAGAGAGCCTTGTTGATATCCAAGATGGTTACAAAATCAATGGCGACCGTCGATTAAAGCCGCCCCCTTCAGGAAGACGTAGCCGCTCATAAAATACTTCCATGACTCAAGATACGCCGCGCACACAATACTATTAGTCTACGGCTCTCGTCGGTCGTTGTCGGCTGTTACCGCCCTTGCGCACAACGTCTTTCAACGCCTTTCCCGTATACTAAATACAGATACGAACCTATTTCAGTTGCCTTCTGGACTTAAATGTCATCATGCCAGAGCATAAAGAATTAGTACCTATAGTTCACTACGACTTTGTATTCAATTACCTACTTTAAGGTCACTGCAAGTATTTCTTCATTTGTGACTGTGGCCCTCGGACACGTAGTGTTCTGCATTGTCAGATTAGCGAGCTCTGTTCCCGCCTTCCGGCAATGCCCGAATGAGAGGTTGGGACGAGGATTCCGACTAGGGCTGAAATCTCGTAAGCTCTCTGATTTCGGATTTGCAAATCTTTGTGAAATCTGCAAACCCAAGTGAAATCTGCAAAACATTACAAATCTTTGTAAATCCTGCATATCATAGCAAATCAGTGAAATCAACACGAAATCTGCAAATTTGTCAAATCCAAGTAAAACCTGCAAATCGCCGTTGCAAATCTGTAAATCAATGCAAATTAACACGAAATCTGCAACTCTACTTGCAAATCCTGTAAAACCTGTAAATCCACACAAATCTTGCAATCCGTACAAATCTTGCAAATCCGCCCAAATCCCTGCAAATCAATGTAAATTTGCAAATCCATACAAATCTGAAAATCTATTTTAGTGATTTCGGATGTTCCAATCTCGTACATTATTTCCGGGTTTGTCGTAACCCTCGAGTTGGGAGCAGAAAGGTTCTGTGTCAGGGGCGGATGGCTCCAGGTGAGCCGTCCACCCCAGGGTGGCTCCTGGTGAGCCATCCTGACAGGTTTTATCCAGGAATAATGTTTACAGTGTATTTTTTATTTCCAAATTTTAGAAATTTATTTCACTGACGAACCCTAATACAAACGCTATTATTGTGTGCGCGGCGTATCTTGAGTCCTGCAAGTATTTTGTGAGCGGATACGTCTTCCTGGAGGGGGCGACGTCAATCGATGGCCGCCATTGTTTTTGTAACCATCTTGGATATCAACAAGGCACTCCGCTACTGAAAACGTACAATCGATTACCTGTGTTCGTTCTGCGGAGAACTCAAGATAGCCACTTAGCCACCAACATCAAGGCATCACATCAATTAATGTATTTTGTTTTGTTGTAAGTAAAAAACAAAAACACATTAAATGCTTTTGTCATTCTTTACGTACTTTCTAAGTTAATCGCAGCAGTACTCTTAAAACAATTACCCACTTTCTAAGTTTGACGATAGCGCACTACACTCTTTTCGCCTGCATGATCAGATAAAACATGTTTTCACGAGAAGCGAGCCTTAAATATAGCAGAGGTATAGTTTTCACCTTCAAAGCCTGTTAATAGTAATAATAATAATAATAAAAAGAGATTTTAAACGACGATATACCATTCCTCTTTCAAATTCAACTCCAACTGTGTATTGTATTAACAGACCGGAAAGCTAAACCGGCCCAAATGGTTTACAAACTGTAATTAATATTTGTATTGTGTTCGTTACGCCGTGTTGAAATTATTTACTGCTCTTATCTTCACGCGATACATTGAGAGATTAAGTCGTTCATCGTAGCGCAAAACTAATTGTATATTTTGATGACCTAATTTCATTTTTTTTTATTGTTCTAAAACAAACTACTTCGCTTAAAAGGAAGAGCTAATAAATTTCCTAAATCGTCTTGTAGAAAATAAACAATATATACTCAAGGTCAAATCTAACTTTCCTGGGTCTACAGCGGACCTATTGGTGGCTATTTAGGCCTTTTAAAATATATTTTTTTAAAAAGGTGTTTCTCAAGCCCCATTGTACGGAATGACAATCCATAACTCGGATGTTTTTATTATTACTGATACTAGAGTTCCTAGTTTTTCCGTATTTCCTACTTTTTTTGGAAAAATTTCCTTGTTTTCCTTCATTTTTCCCCACATTCGGACTTGTGGTTCCCTGCTTTTTTTAAGTTGTCATAATTTCTTGTTCAAGTTCATTACCAGCTGCTAACAAATTTGACGTAGGATCTGCTCTTTTTTTTTTTATCTTTTCAGAATTTATAATCCAAACTTTGTCTCTGACCTGCGCTAATCAATCAAATACTTGCATTAGCTCCATCCAGTAGAGTGCCAGCACCCTAATCCTGAATCCTACATTTAGTTTAATATATGGACTAATTTTTTCCTACATGCTAAGGAGGACAGGATTAGGATGTTGGCACTCTATTGGATGGAACTATACCTATATTTGAGTTATTAGGACTACAATCTGAGTAATTAGGCCTATAGGCCTATATATACCTGAGTGATTAAGCCTATTTTTGACTGATTAGGTCAATATTTGAGTGATTAGGTCTATATTTGAGTGATAAGGTCTATATTTGAGTGATTAGGTCTATATCTGAGTGATTAGGCCTATATTTGAGTAATTAGGTTTGTCTTTAGGTAAGTCTGGGTGATTTGGTTCATTAGGCCTATATTTGAGTGATTAGGCCTATGACTAATTATGCCTACATCTGCATGATTAGGCCTATATTTGAGTGATTAAGCGTATATCTGAGTACTTAGGTCTATGCAGTATTAAAATAATACTTTTTAACCATTCCTCACCTAGTCCCAAACTCCAGTAGTACCTATTGAACTCTTGTTTACACCTATATATATATATTTTTTTTTTAAATTTGCCTCAGATATAAAAAAAAATATCCACTCAGCGCAAACGACCCAAGAATTTCCTGATATATTCTTGTGCTGAATAGCCCATTATTAGAGATTGTATTTATGTCGCCTCTAAGGCACAAAAAATAAAAACAATGGCGGTCGTTGCCGTCATTTCGCAATCTTTGGTGACGGTCAACATTTATTGTTTGCGTGTCAGAGCGAATGAAGCAACCAAAGTGTCAGCGACAGAAAAGGGGGGCTCAAAGGGTGTGACACGGTTGCGCACAGTGACACTTGCTTAGGAGAACCCGGGGAAAGTGGATATAGTTTGTATAAGTGCCTGCTGTGGCAGAACTATAAGGGCGCGTTTTATGCAGGGACTCGCCTTTGCATTCAGTCGCAGCTAGAACTCGATCGCGATGGCAAAGGTGACATTGCCATGGTAACAACGCTAAATGGACTAGCTAAATCCGACATCGTTTGAGTAAATACTCGCAGTCTTATAATCCGTGCCAATAATATAAAGAATTCCTCATGACGAAACAATTTTCCCAAACGCTTCTCAACTCACGTTATTTGCTGTTTTCGTTGCGAGGCGGCAGACATAAAACCGCCGCCATGTTGGATTTTGAGGTGATTTCTAGCTTTTAGCTGCGAGAATGCAAAAGCGAGTGGTTGCGTAAACGTGGCGTAAGACTTGGCAAAACAATGAAAACTGGTAACGATTTAAGAATCGTTTGTTTTTCAGGAAAAAAAAATTGACCAATAGCATTGTTACAGTATACTAATAGTTTTACAATTCAGTTTTGTAAAAAGTTAACTTTTATCCACTTTGTCCCGGGTACCGACCTATACCTAGGGCAAAGTGAATATGTGTTAAAAACCAGTGTTTATATATAGCTCATCAAAAGAAAGACAATCGTGCCACAAAAGTTTTTAGTCTCTTCGATAGCTACTTTCAGTCCATTATCTCCGCGAGCTTTCTTTACATAATTACGCACCATTCTAAAACAGAAAGCAACCAAATTCCGCATAAGTATAAAAAGACTCTTCTTTCCTTGCGTGATTCACTGGATGACTTTAACTGAAAGCACTAATTTTCAAACAAAATTTATTGTACTACTTTATTCTGCAAGAATTCTTCTTCAAAACGACACCATAACTATCGTTCGGTGATGCATAGTTTCGAAGATATCACACGTTTCCCTCGCTGACGATTTTTTTTTCAACCTGCATTGAAAGCTGAAAGACGTGCCACACACACACACTAATCCCTCTAGTGTCAAAATACAAAACTAACGTGACGTCAGTAATAAAGTAACGCTGCAGCTAAAAAAAAATAAAAATCAACAACGCTCTAGCAGCGGTTGTTTTCTTGTAATGCCCATTATCCACTTTGTCCCGGCTTCCCGTACAAGCAGACCCTCTATTATTTTTTTTATTTTTTTTTTAAATTCATTTATCAAGAAAAGAACGTAGTTACATACACAGCAAATCAAATTACAAAAATAAAAATGACAAATTACAGCCATTAAAAAAACAGGGGAAAAATGACAAACAAAACCGTTACAAACTGTAACAGCAAACAAAACCCTCCATTAAAGGTGCCTATTCACTGAATGACCAGTTGCAGCATCTACCATCATTTAGTTCTATGTAGCACTTGATTTCAACAAGCGAAGGAATGCTCAAAGAAATTCCTACACAACAAAATAACCACGTGCCGTCTTAATTACTGGATGTAAGGTTGGTGCGTACAGGTGCGCCAGAGAGCAAGCTCGCAAGGTTAACAATATCACTGTCACTAGATGGCGCCCATCTAGCGGTTCAAAATGTCTGTTTCAAAACAGTCGATATACAGAAAAAAAGCGCCCTTGGTGTCGTCAGGCTTAACTTTACCGCTTGCTTTCTGGTGCACGTGGGCGCACCAACTTTGCATTCAGTAATTAAGGAGGCACGTGGCTTGCTTGTTTGGTTCATAAAAAGAAATTTGTGTGTTCCTTCGCCTGTTGAAAGTAAGGGCTGGACAGAACTAGATATTGGGAAATGGATATACTTGCTTGTCTTTTGGTTTCAATCCCCCGTTAAGGATGGGAACACGCCAATAAAGGCGACTTTAATCTACCATTGACATTGAATGTGGGCGGTTTTAAAAGTCAGCCCGCTTGCTGGCTTTTTTCGGAACCTATAGCTATAGAGCAGCGACTTTCAAGATTTTCTCTAAAAAAGTTAATGAGTCAGGAAAAAGTCAGAAAAAATCGGGAATTTTCAATGCGGTGTTTTGGTAGATTCTGGGAATTTATCAAGTCTGGAAAATTCAGGGAAAAATCAGGGAATTTGATAAATACATATTGAACGTCAGGGAATTTGATAAATATATATATATATATATATATATATATATATATACTGAAAGTCAGGGAATTTGAACATTTTCCGGAAAGCCTCTTTCACCTATAAAGAATTAATAGCCAATTCAGATTTAATTTTTCACTTTTAAAACCTTCATTTTGATTTCAGTTAAAACTTTATGTCCTTCTGTTTCATTTCTAATAAAACGAAAACTCCTTAGGCTTAAGAATGTGAGCTGGTGTTACGTGTTTAGTGCGTTTCTAGTTTTGTTCAGACTATGGCCTTTTCCTACTCTTTACCAATACCGGTTAGGGCAGCGCAATTTTTGATTTGTGAAGCAATGCGATCTAGTAATTGCGATTCGAGTGAAATGTGAAAAAAATGTTTTTTGGTCCTGTATTGCACCTTCCATCGACCCAAATAAAAAATCAGGGAAAAGTGTCAGTATAGAGCAGCGTCAAGTGACGTCATATTGCTACAAGAGAGATACCTGCAAGGGGCACTAGATTGAAATGGTGCGTTAAACAACGGCACTTCTAGTCAAGCCAGTGCTTTGAGTGGATTTCTTAGGCTTAAAAAACCGTTGTTTTCTCCAATACCTTATGCTGCTTAGGTTGTAATTGGAAAATAAAGATTCCACTTGCTTAAAAATATCAGCAACTGCCAACAAATCGACAAAAAAATCGCGCGTTTTAAGCCTAAGAAATCCAGTCTAATAGCATTGGCTTCAGTAAGACGCTCTTCTTTTCCCCCACCAGTGCACCTTGCAGTTAACCCAGTAACTGGCTCCACCATAGAGTTATATACAATAATACAACGTCGTCTCACTGCCCTATAGAGCAGCGTCATGTGACGTCATTTTGGCTACGAGATACAATTTGGTGGGCATAGCTACAAGGTGCTCTAGATTAAAATGTAAGGGAAAAAACGGCACTTCTAGTCAAGACAGTGCTTTGAGAGCGGATTTCTTAGGCTTAAAAGAACGTTGTTTTCTCCAACAACAAAAATCATGCGTTATAGCCTTAAGAAATCCAGTCTAATAGCATTGGCTTCAGTAAGACGACCTTCCTTTTTCCCACCAGTGCACCTTGCAGCTAACCCAGTTACTGGCTCCACCAGAGAGTTATACACAATAATACTACGTCGTCTACTGCCCTATTGGGGAATTTCATCATGAGCGTTCGAACGCTGCCCTGACCAGTCTAAAGAAAAAATTATTTCTTC
>JAHWFP010073905.1:37998-52831 GCA_023313725.1 Lithobius niger | reverse complement strand
AATGAGATGGACAAGGTTAACAAATGCATGAATTCTAATTAGTTTTGTAACAAATTGAACATTTATGTGACTGAATAGATGAAACAAGTTAGGACGTTCAGGGACATGGATAACATGAACAAATGCATAATTTCGCGTTAGTTTTGCAACAAATTGAGTTCTGTATTAGAATTAGGTTCTAAGTCAAAGTTTGTCAGTACGCTAAAAGAAGAAAGTCCATTTCACTCAGTATAACATATCAAGTCAAAATGCAAATCCAAATAAGGATGGGCAAAATCGAAAATTTCTATTATTTGGAGCGTAGGTCCACTATGAAGACACTCCAATGTAATCTTAGACCGCGCATCACGCGAAAACCACAAGAACTATCGGACAAGGTTTATCAAAAGAAAAATCCGGAATCAGACATGGAGTTGAGGAACCGTCAGTGTGACAAAATGGACCAATAGCAAGAGCCAACATCAAAACAACAACGAGACGCGAAGTTGTTTCTAATTGTTCGAGGCATCCGATTGTTAAAAGATTGATTGTTGATGATAAACAGGCGGTGTTAGGCGGCAATAAACCAAATTCAAGATATTTTCACTTTTCTTCGACAAATTTGGACGCTTAAATACACCATTTTCACGGTTTTTCCACCACCTTTCCAATGGCCCAAACCCCAAGCAGCTGTCTCTTATTGTTTAAAAATTACAAGGCAAATCCGATCTGATTCGAATGACAGCCAAACAGCGAAGAAAGCGGAGCCCACCCCATTATGTCGACAGTGGAACTGATGACATCCGTGTTGATGTTTTGAGGTGAAATATATCGTGGTATATAATATTGTGATGTCTGCCGTCATTTGTTCAGTAGTCTACCACCATAAACACATAAAGTGTACGCGGCCTATCTTGAGTTCGCTGCAGAACTAACACAGATAATCGATTGTACGTTTTTGGTAGCAGAATGCCTTGTTGATATCCAAAATGATTACAAAAACAATGGCGGCCGTCGATTAAAGCCGCTCCCTCCAGGAAGACGTAGCCGCTCATAAAATACTTCCAGGACTCAAGATAGGCCGCGCACACAATAGTGTGCGAGTCGTTTATGGAATGCCAGTTTTCTACAATGTGGGAGTCTAATATCGACATTGGCAGTGTTACCGTTGTTACGGGCCACTGGGATGAAATTCCTAACGTGCTGGGGGTGAACGCATTATGGAATTACTGTACCAAATGCAATATCACTCTCAATTCAATAAAGATAAGCGGTATTGAAAATTTCGATTACAGTGTATCGGACAAAAATTACATCATGGCGTATCGTAACATCACACAAAAAATTAGGCAAAAACTAGTATTTTATGTCTACATGCTGCACCATACTATTGGGAGGAAGGGAGAATCACCAAGGTTAGTAGAAAATGAAGCACTATTGCTGCTGACTGCAATTCACGATAAAGCTCAATTATTGCATAGACATTCGTTTTGTGCTCGTAAAGAAGAGAACGTTGTGTTTTGGGCGGTTTTTGTTTTTCTTTTCATAATTATATATACCAATATGCCAGGACGTATTTTGAAATCTGTAATTTTTTTTAGCAAGTTCAGTTTCACGGAAGTAATATTTACGATTTTCTCGTGTAGACGATATACAGTTTTGTTATGTACAGATGATCGTATCAATATCGGTAGAAACAAGTACTGTATCATACTGAAATATTGAAAAATTGTCCATGCATAGATACAGTACAACACTGTCAAAATTATTACTTTAATTTAAAAGCTTTTTCCAGTATAAAAAGACTAAGATGCAAAACCAAAAATATGAGCAAAGCCTAACAGCGTAAAGATGGCAACGTAATTGATCAATGCACATTGTACACATAAACCAACTCTGCAATGCGTGAATAACAATCCACCAATGTGAACAAAAAATAACAATAGCAAAAAAAAACGTCTGCAGGTAACTATTTATACTTGTATCGTTATGGAGAGGTAAACAAAGTAATTACACTACTTCACGTACGAAACGAATCAAACCACAGAAAGAGACAACCCTGTTACTCAGTCTTTTCGGTTGGCGTACTATATTACGTAAAAAATCTAATTATTGTTAGATTAAATAATTGGCGGAGCGAGCGACCGAAGCGAACGAAACATAGCCTATAACGGACACCACATTTACTAAATGTTGGTTGGTTGGTTGATTGATTGGTCGGGCCGTTGGTTGGTTGCACTTTTGTGGTCTGGGAAGAGCCCAAACGAAAGGTCGATTGGAATGAAATTTGGTACATCGCTTTATACCCCCAAAAGTATCGCTGAGCCAAAATTTGCCGTAAATCGAACAATTGTTTACGGAAGAAATTACAATTTTTCGAATTTATTTCTAACACTCACCATTGTAAATTTGGAATCCTAAATTGTTGAGGAATTCTGACGAAGCATACACAGTGCTGGTGGTAGTCAAGTGAACTTTAGAAAACACGGCAAATTAAATTTTGGTTGCGTCTTTCTAGCTAAGGGCAAATAAAAAAAAACCTTTGTTTTACAGGAGCGCCCGCATCTCCAAAAATCGTGCCGGTGAGTTTTTTTTATGACTTTGCTACCCTTTCTAAACAAACAGGGTGCACTAGATTTACCAATAGACAGAGACATCTATTGTCTATATACTGACAATAGTTTGGCAAAGCCAATCAGAAAAAAAGAGCTTGATATGAACAGAATGGGAAAATGTAAACCTAGACAAAATTTTATGTCAACCAAGCAAAAAAAAAATTTTCTTCCCTGTAACAGCTAAATTTTGGTATAAAAATAAAAACAAAAACCACCTGCCCGCATATTGCTTTTGAGTGATAAACTCCCGTAAAACAAGGTACTTTTTATTTTACCCTAATAACCTTTTTTGATGCAATTCAATGAAATAATAACATTTGATCGTTGCATTTAACCACTACAGGAAGAAACGCAACCATAAAAAACAAAAGGATTCCATTAACGACACACATTAGTTTCATTCGAAAAAAGAAAGCTTGGAGAAATTCACTTCAGAACGGCAACAGTAGAAGTTTACACTAGCGATGGGAATGCCGAATATGAAACCTGAAATCGTCGTATCAAGGCGAAGCGGTATATATAAAACAAAATTATAGAGCAGACGACGTGTTTACCACAGTACGAAACAATATGCCTGCCTGTCATCGTTTAAAGATTCCTCGTTGCCACAGTAATGTGAAGTCTCGAAACTGAAACCGTGTTGCATTGAGGAATATGCCTAACTCCGGAACCCAACTGTTGTAGCTGCTATTTATGAAACAAAATCGCCAGGTAAAAATTAGGCCTAAAACCTCGAACTACGCATAAAAACTAACAAATTTCTAACCTACAATTGTGATATGGTTATTACTTTTTGGTTATATGATAGAGATCGCTGTTGCTGTGGGTGATAGAGGTGTGCGCCTCAACATATTCGTTAGCGGAAGTGCTGAGTTTTGTACCTGCGCCAGCATTGTGAACCTTTTAATCTTTTGATTATTGTTAAATACTATCGTATTGATGACTGTTTGGCTTGCAGTTAAATACCTTATTGTTAATTTTTTAATATACGGACTACACTTCCACAGTAGTTGTTGTTAACAATGTAAAAATTATTGGAGGTGGCAGCTCAAATGCAGTGGTTATATGGCCATTTTATATTTAGTAGGCAATGAGGGTGTAGGTTGTGTAAAGAGGCTACAAATAACTAAACAGAAAATAAATGCTGGAGCAAACGAAAGCATATTAAAATTAATATAATACGTAGCTTAGGCCTATACTTGAAAGAAAAAGCTAATATAAGAAGACCAGCAAAAAGTAGCCGCAGTACATCACGCCAAAAGGCAAAGAGCCCAACTTAGCCGAGAGGGTATTGCACCCATATTTTTTTAGAAGCATTAACAAGTTTTTTTTGTAATAAGATCTGTTTGTTCCGCCTACCATAGTCCCAGAGCCTGTTTCCTAGTATACATTAATAGTCACAAATTATTTAAGTGAAGGAATGAGAAAGACACATACAGAGCAAAAATCGTATACTTAGAAGTCACGCAGTACAGTATGCCAGCTTTATGCGCCAACTTTTCGTCGAAGTGGCGTGAACCGGATTCGAACTTGCAACTCAGTCCATCCCATCACTGACATAACATCTTTAATCAAAATTCCCTCTACTCCACTAGCGTAAAGATGGCTCACTGAATCCACGTCGTGCGACTCTGACGAAACGCAAGTGCATAAAGGTGCATACTGTACTGTGTTATTTCTATTTTTGTATAATTTACACTGATTTGTGTATACTTATTTAATCATTCTTTGAGCCTCTGTATTTATTTGTATTCTGTCTCCATTACCTCACTCCATCGTGTTTGGCATACACTTACCCTCATCTCACCAAGCTGAAATTATCCCCGTTTAATTGACTTGGTCTCACATACATCTATTACTTGCTCCGTGTGGGCATGTATGGAGTAGTTTGGCTTGGGAAATATACATATATATAATATATATCATATAATATATATGTTTACAATAAAAATGTCATATGTTCATTATAAGTGATAAAAGTGATAATGTATATATATATATATATATATATATATAATTATATGCATTATTACTATTGACCTTAGTTTTGTAACCGTGTACCTGTTAGTGTCACTGTATATACGTTTCAGCAAGAATTTAGAGGGTTGGGGAGTAGAATTTGTGACCGAGACCCATACTGAAACGTCTTAGATACATTCACATTAGTTCAGTCTTAGTTTAAAGAGGCCGCCACATGTTTTATGTGGGAATTTCTACTCAGTTTTTAGCCTAAAATTAAACTAAACTAAACGAAACTAGCTTATATTTAATTATTATTTAGCCTAGCTTAGTTGTAATTTAGTTTACTTTAGATTTGGGCTGAAAAATGAGCAAAAATTACCAGATAGAACACGTGGCGCCCTCTGAAAACTCGGACTGAACTAGCAATGGGGACGAATCTAACGTGTTTCAATAGAGACTTTTTATAATTACCAATTCTCCTCCAAACCCTATAAATTCTTGGTTTCAGGGATATTAGTGGAATCCAGTTGTTTCCCTGTACCGTCCTTTTCTCATTTCAAGAATAAACTATTACGGTTTTTATTATAATGAACTTCTGACATTTTTATTGTTAGCATGAAACCTCACCATTATTGTTAGGATTTTTTTCACTGAATCCTTATAATAATTTTCCTGATTGAAATATCCATTAGTGCAATTATTAAGTGCAAATAATAATCGATAATTATTATTATTTTCATAAAATAGGTGATAGTGACAGAAGTGTAACATCAGAAGATTTAAAAGAAATGAAGTATCTAGAAATTGTCATTAAGGTACGTTGTATTGGAATTTTATTGTAAATAATGTTTGTATGCAAATGGTTTAGCTTCACAACCAGTAAATGTTAAAATGCTATGTACTGTTTAGCATTGTACCACTAAGTGAATAAGAATTTTAACCTTACCGATAAGTTTCCTTATTTTTTTGTAGGAAGCGTTAAGGTTGTTTCCATCAGTACCAATGCTTGCCAGAGAACTTCATGAAGATGTACAAATAGGTAAGTTTCAAAGGTCAACTGGAACGTAAAGCACCTGAGAAACAAACAAAAAAATCATATGTAGATGTCTTCAGATTTAATATGATGAGAAGCAGTTGATTATGAAACAAGTATTCCCAGTGGTAAAAATATACAAAGAACAAAGCAACAGTTAGTTTTTTCTGTTTGGAAATATAACAAGTGATTGAGAAAATCACTGCTAGCGCTGTCCAAATCCCCCAGTTTCTGCATCGCCCATGTGTGGTATTCAGAAGGCACTGTGTCACACCCGACTTCAAACCGTTTTATTAAGAGCATGTTGGACTGCAGAATATCCACTTTCACTTACAAACCGATGTAATTTGAAATGCCTTACAGTTGCTCAAAGTTATTAAATAAATTTATTGTGAATTTTAAAACGTCGTAGGGCGTGTAGTTAATATTTCAACTACATGCAAAGCTTTAATGTAACTAAATGTATCATTTTCGTTAGCAACCAATGCGGAGAACGTTCTACTCAAAATAAATACACACATTTTCTAAATCCATATAATCATAATTTTTTAATGCATTGTGGCTTTTACAATAATCCTACACGACAAACACTTTGCAATGACAGTTTACAAGTGTATGTTCTATGTCGAGAAACAACAGTGTTATTTATTACTTATTCATCATTAATTTGCCTCCATATTTTTTTCTTTGCAGAAGGATACACCATTCCCGCTGGTGTCACTGCCATTATCATCACATACGCACTTCACAGAGATCCGGAAGTGTTCCCAGATCCAGAATTATTTAATCCTGATCGATTCTTACCAGAAAATTGTGTCGGTCGACATCCATACGCTTATGTACCATTTTCGGCAGGACCAAGGAATTGCATAGGTAAAGAAAAATGCTATTAGTGTTCCCAGATCCAGAATTATTTAAAGAAAAGTTGGTAAAGAAAAATGCTATTAAGGGCCAGTCTGGTAAGGCTAATTAAACCATGCAATCAAGTATCTAGCATGGCAAAGTAGGCTTCAAAACACCTCAGTTGGTAGAGTGCATACGAACTATGCACTGACAGTACAGACATTTTTTACTGGTAATGCACATTTCTTAATCTAGTTTGTGCACTATCCATACACGTCAGTGGCGTAACTACAATGAGGCAGAAGAGGCAGCCGCCTCCGGGCCCACAGACATTGGGGGGCCCCTCACTAGCCCCAATTTAAAATTTGTTTGTAACCGCAAAATGTCATAAGTAAGTTACTGCTATAGTTTCGTGAAAAAAGTTGTCTTGTGTTCAAAAAACTTAATCGTTTTATTATTTATGAAGGGTGGGTGGGGGGGCTCCACTGGGCTCTCACCTCATGTGGCAAAAATTCCATTTTTTGTTATGAAGGTGGCTCACTGGGCTCTTGCTTTGTGTTGCAGAAACTGCAATTTTTTAATGAAAGGTGGCCTTCACTGGGCTCTCGCCTTGTGCTGCAAAAACAACATTTTTTTATGGGGGGGGGGGGGGGAGCAACCTCTACTGGTCTCTTTCCTTCTGCGGCAAAACTGCATTTCTTTTTTTAATGAAAGGGGCCCTCCACTGGGCTCACCTCGTGAGTCAATAACTGAATTTCTATGCCATGATTTTTAGCATTCTCATTCTCTATGCTGTTTTGTACTAGAGATTAAAGACTTTAGAGCGTTGCCGGCATTGCTACCTACTGCGCATCAGTTCTGCACCGCCTCCGAGTATATAAGTCAAGAAGATAGATGCATCTGCATCTTTTTTGCCTAGGTCGCGACTGTGTCGGACGTGCTGTTTACTACCTCTTTGCAATTAACGGTTACCTACAATGCCACGAACCAAAGGTGCACCGCGGGAACCGGTGGACGGATCTACCCCGCCTGTCTCCGACACCAAATTTTACCCGTTGACCCTCCTCTACCTGGGTTCTCTACCCATTCTGCGGCATGCCCCCAGTCACTGGGCATGGGAACACTTCGGTCCACCTCTCTCGGTTCCCACCATGCCGGCTGGTCCCATTCAGGATACGGTAATAATCTCACCTTCAAAGCGGTCAACCGCAACCGCCTGTTGACTTGCTCAGTCTCCAGAATTAGCTTCTCTATGTCAAGGAACGTTATGCTCGTCTCAAGCTTCAAGTCAAGGCACAACGGGCAGCGGCCAAGCGTGCGCTCCATCAACACATGGACGGTCCCCTCGACCTATCTTCCCGTTCTTCCCGTGCATCTTCCACCCCACGCCCGCAGGCTGCGAATCGTCATGACGGTTTCCTTTCCAAGGAACGGGCTTATGCCTTAATGGATTCAGCTTTAAACTCCTTCAAACGTAAGCAGCCGTCCGGTCCTTCCCCCAACACTGAAGCATGGGTAGCTTCGTCCATCAAGTGACCACGGTTACCACAGGACGAAGCCGGTTCCTCTCAGGCAACCAGTTCGGCATTTCATCCTATCCCCCTTCGACCGTGGCATCCCCTTCCAGTCGCCTCAGACGATTTGGCCTCAGTCACCAGTATTCTGGCTCCCTCGGTCTCCTCCGGGGACCAGCCTTCTCGACATGCCCAGTTCGATCCTCCATTTTTCGGAGACCTGGACCCCGAAGAGATCCCTCTTACAAACCTGCTGAAGACTGTTGAAAATATAATTCCAGACTGTTTTGTATACAAACCTTCCCCAGATGTTTCCGGCACACACAAGAATCGGGGCTTGTACACCGGCTTCGGTTTCGGTCAACATCCAATTCTGGGACAATCCACCATGCTTCTTACAACGCTGCTGCGCACCGGTGGTATCCTTCTCGGCAACGATGCCCCCCTCGAACTAGACACGGAACCTCCAACCCCACGTCCTGGTAGGGAGATCACTTTCTTTTGATCGTTGGGTGAAGTCACTGCTAACCCGAAAAATTTTTATACCTACCCACACTCAGAGTTCCTCACGGTCGACCTCAAGATGGACGTCGGCACTTCTCACTTTCTACCATGCAGGGTCACGGTCCCCTCCTCGGAGCTCCGCAACAACGACCGTCTTTTTCGTTTGGGTCTCCAAGCAGCATCCCAAGCTGATGTTCTCAATTTGGCCGCCAATGTGAGAACCTTTCTATGAACCTGTCGCCTAAGCACACAAGGGATGTAGCTTTACTCACCAGTCAGGTATTTCGCAAGGCTTGCTTTGCCACGTACCATTCCATGAACCGGTTTACTCGTGCCCTTTTTAATTCGACTCTCCTGTTTCAGGATGTGATCCTCAACATAACGCCCAACCTTCACGACTCCACCCGTCATATCCTTAGTAACCAACCCCTTCATGAGTCCGACGCCCTCTTTCGGAGGCTCATCCCGTAGTCGGCATCGTATCTCCACATCACATGCAAACTGAAGCTGCAACTGATCACCATCCTAAGCACACTAGACACCGCTCACACGGCGAATCGACCAATTACTTACCAGCCCGCACTGACGATCACCATCCCTCTCCACCTTGACAAGATCGTCAGCCTTTTCTGCCTAAGACGGTGGCAACTGCTGATAGATCGTTTTAGAAAATTGAAATAATCTTCTTTCAACAATGAGCCAAGAGAGATGGCTATACTTGCAACCGAGAGGGATGAGGCAAAACGATTGAAAAATAGTGAACAACTTCGTTGTTTGGCTGAAAGAAAACGGCTCAAGTAAAAAAAAAATCCCAATACCCAATCTATAGAAGTATCTTATAAAATGTGTTTTATAATAATAATAATAGAATAATTTATTTGCCACTAGCGGCAAAATGGCAAAGAAAGGTTCTTGAGTTGACCGCAGACAGCTAGACCAGTTACCGTAAGACAAATTGATGATACCAATTGCAGAACTCCAGCCGCTCAAAAGGAAGGGCTTCAGGCAATGCCTATCCAGTAGTCTCCTAACGTCAGCTACTGAAGGGGCAGAGACAGTTTCCTCACTCAGCGAATTCCAAGCTAGGATTACCCTACACAGAAGAAATATTTTCTACAATTTTATTTTTGGAATTACTCAAGGAGTTTCCCCGGTACATGATGGAGTGCGAATTTCAAAAAATGGGACATATTCTGCAACATTTTAAAAGTAAGGGTAGCGTTTTAGTCTGAGAAGTTCGAGGGCATCAAGATTAAGAGATTTACATCGTTAGTTATAATGTAGTTTTCGCATTCCAGGCAAGGTCTGTGAACCGTCTCTGAACCGATTCCCGATCAATGTCCCCCAGTAAGTGCGGGGACCAGACCTAACGTGCATATTCAAGTAAGGGGCAAACAAAAACCTTGTATGCCCACAAATTGGTACCTAGGTTCCCAGAACTAAAACAATAATGCACAATGAAGATTGGTGGTTCGCTTTCGTAGTTAAAAGGTTGCAGTGAGTGGAAAATTTTAGATTAGACTGGAACCATATTTCAAGATCCTTTGCGGATTCAATTGAATCAAGCGTTGTCGTACCAATATTATAATTAAAGGAAATATTCTCTTTGCCAACGTGAAATTTCATGTATTTTTCATATGTTGTTGCCAATTTTATGACCAAGCATTCACCGTGTGTATCTCATCCCGAAGTAGACTATAGGCCGAGTTTATTACAATAGTCGAATGCACTTTAAGGTCATCTGCAAAGTTTTCCAAATTTGTGATGTTATATGTACCGGTTAAGTCATTCGAAAAATGTCAAACAAAAGGGGACCCCAAACTGATCCCTGGGGGGACCCCGTAATGACCCTTACTTCCTCAGTTTTCTAGGATAATCACTACTCGTTGAATCCTCCCATTTATGAACGCTCTTACCCACTCCTTGGAAACCTAAAAAAATTAGTTTAAATAGTAAATTATTGTGGACGACCGATTCAAAGGCCTTTTTAAAATAAAAAAAAGAATGATATCTGTAGTGGTCCGAGATCCAGAGATTCGATCCATTTGTCTGCTGCGATTAAAAGTTGTTGAACAGTTGAACGACCAGGCAAGAAACCAAAATTGGTCTTTACTTATAAATTTATGTTGATTTATATGTTTCATCGTAACGTTACGTATTAAAGATTCCATGATTTTACGAGGTACCGAAGTTACAGAGCTTGGCCAGTTGTTTTTGGATCAGTTGGGCTTCCCTTCTTAAAAATTTGGGACAACATTTGTAGTAGACCGAACTGATGGTATTTTCCCTGTTCAAAATGACAATATAGGAAAATTATTTCTTGGGGGGAAGGGGGTAATGATTTGATTTGATATTTGTTTGTAAAAATAAGCCGAGAAGCCCACAGAGCCTGCGCATGGGTTTAAGAAGCGATAGAATTGAAAAAAATCTCATCAGTGCTGAAAGTTATATTTCTGCAAGCATGTTTAGGAGGCTCTCTATGTTTAACTATAGTTAAAGGATGGACACATACCGTTATTGGGAATTCAAGATTTAAGAGTGTTTGATTTTTCTTTAGAATCAGTGACATGTCTGTTTGTTTACCCGCAATGGTGGAATAGTTCTAGGCGCATTGGTTTTTTGGCTATCGAAACGAAATAGGGCTGACCAAAATTTTTCTTCACTTAAAAAAAGATTTTCTTTAACTCGTGCTGCATATTCTTTTTTTACATTTGTTGTAATTTGACAAGTCAATTACATGGGTGTGGTTCGTCTTGTACCGGTGCCAAAGTTTTCATTTTTCAACGTGGATTTTGTGTAGTGTATATTTGTAGTCAGGAAATGGTAATACAATTAACTGAACAAAATTTAGAAAAAAGGATTAGAGCTCGTATGCCCATACTCACAGCTGTCAAGGACCACGAATAAAAACGGATTAGAGTTCACTCGAACGCAACGAACTATAATTTAAACTCCAATTCCAGGTAACAAAGATATGTTTTACTCAATGGTTATGTCAGAAAGTGAACACTGTTTGTATTTGAAATGTTTAATGTTTGTGCATGTGCATGCACTTAATTTGTGTATTATACTGGCTTTTTTCAAAATTTGTCAGCGTTTTACATTTTAAGTCTGATTCTTGTGAGTGGCTATATGTGTATTTTGTGTGTAGGCTGGCATGTGACAATCCTTGTTCCCTGGAATTGGAGTTCGTTGCGTTCAAGTGAACTCTAATCCGTTTTTAACGTGGATTTTATGTAGTGTATATTTGTAGTCAGGAAATGGTAATACAATAATTGTCCAATAACTACTTTTATCGATAAGTAGTAAATTTCTACATCCTCCCACATTTCTGCAACGAATTTTTCACAAAAATTCCTTCCAAATTCAGACTTGAGGGGGTGGGGGGGGGGCCCCCCGCAAGGTTTGCCCACGGGCCATCAGTGGATGGCCTGACGAGTTTGTAATCAGTACAAAAATCCCGAAACCTTTCAGTTTTGTTTTGAATTAGGACTGCAGCTCAGTCACTATTAAAATCCATTCCATCCCAGTTTTGTTCATTTTTTTTTATATTCTAATTTTAGGACAGAAATTTGCCATGATGGAAGAGAAGGTGGTGCTAGCCCAAGTACTTCGATCTTACTCCATAGAATCATTGGAAGCACGTGAAGAAATGAAGCTTTTGGCGGAACTCATATTGCGTCCTCAAAATGGCCTGAAGGCGCGGCTGACTGCACGGCGGTAGCGCCATCCAACGGCCTTTCTAGTCATTAAATTGTTATCGGTTTGCAGCCGAAAAGAATTGAAATGTACAGAACTTTAAATCAGCTTAGTTTATTAGGGCTAGGTTATGTCAGAACAACCACAGCCTGTAAATTTACGACTCTAAAAATATGATTTAAAATTATAACGTCGTTATGTTACTGTTACAGGTACGCAGCACTCCTAGCGGCGGGCATTTTCGCAGTTTCAGTTTCGGTTACGCTAGAAAACGTTCCGCGCAACCACTTCTGCCATCTACTGATAAAATTGTAAACTAAACCCAGATAAATCCAGTGACTCGTAAAACTGCTGCTTTATGTCGAGAGATGGCGAAATGCACCTGTAAACTGAGCAACACAACACCATCTGAATATATTTTTGTGGCTTTTATGATCTGGTTCGATTCATCGAAACTCCCCAGACGTTTATAAAGATTTTTCATGTATTTTTTTAAGCTTATTGGTTTTAAAATACAGATGCAGTAAATGGCAATGCTGAAATTTTAATTCGTCGTCCCACAGAAATAAGAACAAAATGTCCGTTTTAACAATATTGTTATTGCTAGAGCGTCGTTAAAGGGGGAATGCCACCAAACGACAAGCTGCAGCATCTATAGCCATTTGCCGCTATCTTGTTCTGTCTAGCCCTTACCTTCAACAAGGCGAAGGAACACACAAATAAATTTCTTTTTACACAACAAACCAGCCACGCGCCTCCTTAATTATTGAATGTAAAGTTGGTGCGCCCACGTGCACCAGGAAGCAAACGGTAAAATTAAGCCTAACGACAGCACGGGTGCTTTTTTCTATATGTCGACCATTTTGAAACGCAGAGATTTTAAACCGCTAGGTGGGAGCCATCGAGTGAACGTGATATCGTTAACCTTGACCGCTTGCTCCCTGGTGCACATGGACGCGCACCAACTTTATATTCAATAATTAAGGAGGCACGTGGCTAGTTTGTTGTGCAGCAATAAATTTCTAAATAAATTTCTAAATAAAAGTTAGGTCACTTTTCAAGATGGAGGAGTCGGTTTGACATTGGGGTGTTTTTGCTCCTTTTTAGTGTGATTTTTTGTGATCAACGCCAGAAAATGTGCTATTGGCTGAAAATTAAAATTTGTGCCATTTTATGTGACTTACGAATTTTTGCCCTGTCAGGGGGTACTCGTCTGCTTAAGCCTCTTAATTCGCAAATTAATTCGTTGGTTAGGTAGAAAGAAGTGTTACGTAATTTATGAAGGCTACCTAAGCAGTAAACATATTTATCAGCCAGTATTTAATTGAAACTCCTTAACAACACCCTTGGCAACGCAAGTATAACGCAAGCGTGATGGTGAGCAGACGTTCTTAAACACTTCTTTCGAGACATTGGCCGTCGTTTTGCACATCGATGCATCCAGCAAGTACATTCCAAAACAGTTGACGAGTGACGTCACTTCTGGTGCAATCGGTCGCTGAGCAGGTTGTTGATTTTCAGAAAGACGTCGTTATAGATTGGGTAGGCCAGTTGGCTTGGTGGGTTTTATACAACAGTACAAAAAATTGAGCAACAGTACATCACGTTTCAGCATGAATACTAGCGTGTTTTTTGATGATTTTTATGGATCGGTCGTAATTTCTGTCTGAAAGGGGTTTGGGTGGGGGCTGAGGAATTGAAAATACGGCTCCAAATATTCAATTACCCTCCCTCGCCAAGACCCAGAAAAAAAAAACCCAAACCCATCCTTTCCCCCTCCCCCAAGTCCACAAATATTCTGCCCCCTACCACGAAAAGTAAGCTTTTCTGATGTCTTTTCAAATTAATTGTATCGACGATTTCCTCTGGCCTAATTAAAAAAATAGCATTTCGCATCGACAGGTTTTTCCAGTTGTGTTTGGAAATGAGCCATGGTTTAAAAGTATGTTGTTTTTTTTTTTTTAACATTCAAACAAGTGTATCTTTAAACCACTTTAAACCACCAATTCATGATTCATGACGGCAGAGTAACTTTTTGATGTAAGGGATGCGTATTGGCACATCCAGACGTGCAACATGAAAAATACACCTTGATGCAAAAACCTTAATGTTAAAGAAGTTTTAAAGAACTATTTACTGGATGACACTAGAAATGCTCTCCAGAAGTTAACGGTGTTTTTTGACTGCCGAAAGCGCTATTTTTGAGCTCTAAAAATGACTTTTTCCTTTAGTTCGGTCACCGGTTATTTTTCCTGTGACCGCTCCCCCCCCCCCCTCCCCACACACCCTCAAGGGCCCAAAAAAGTGTTTCCCCCCCTTGAGGGTCCAAAAAAATCCACCCGCTCCCCCCCCCCCCCCTCCCCGGATAAATCATGACCGATCCCTTCAGTTTTTCAGTGATTTCTACACTTGAAAGTAGAATAAAAGTTAAATAAACAAATACCCGTCGCTTCAATTCTCTTCTTAAAATAACATGTCTTTACTCCTCTTAACGCAGGACTTTGCCGTATGTGGCAAGATTAACTGTTTGTATTTTTTCAAATTTGCAAATGTATGAAAACTGTACGTAACTTGTAAAGATTAGAAGAAATAAATTGCTATTTTGTGTAAAAAAAATTGTCACTCTAACGACATCGTTCCCGATCATTTTTCTAATAATTGTCTGGCGAAAACGATGAACGGAA
>JAHWFP010073905.1:0-32998 GCA_023313725.1 Lithobius niger | reverse complement strand
TAAATTTTTGTGAATCTTTAAATTCCGGAAAGTCGACAAATCTGTGTATTTCTTTAAATTTTCTGCAGATCCATGCAAATCTTGCAAAACTTCAGGTAAATACTACTTAGTCGTACTTAAATCTTTTGTAAATCTTAAAATACCAGAAAATATGCAAATCTTCCATTAAATCTTTAAATCTGCAAATCTGTATAACTCAGCAAAATTTTATGTAAATCTTTACATCTTCTGTAAATCCGTGTAACTCTTGCAAAACTTCATGTAAATCATTAAATCTTGCTTTTTTGTAACTATACAAATCTACCATGTAAATCTTTAAACCTTTAAATCTGGGTAAATCTGCAAAATTTATGTAAATCATTAAATCTTACTTATTTTTTTTGTAAATCTTTAAATCCCACCTAGTCCGTACTGACGACACTTGTGTCTGGAACGAATGATTAAAATAAAATAAAGAAAACCCATTGTGGCATAATGGCGAAGTAAGGCGCTCCATATTAATAAACAATAAAAGGAACGCTAAATGTTAAGGGTAATTAGGGGGTCTAAAAGTCAAAACTTAGAACGAACACGGACAAGCTGTGACAGTCAGGGTCTAGGTGTAAAACTTTGTCAGTAAGAGGTTGGTAAGCATTAGACCCTTACTACGCGGTGGTAGCTTGGTTTTCCTCTGTAGAGCTGTGACACGACGTAGTATTATTGTATATAACTCTATGCTGGAGCCTTAATGGGTTAGCTGCAAGGGGCACTGCAGAGAGAAACAGAAGGGCGTCATACTGAAGCCGATGCTGTGAAAAGTGATTTCTTAGACCTAAAACGCGCGATTTTTGTTGTTGGGAGAAAACAACGTTATTTTTAGCCTAAGAAATCCGCTCTTCCGTTGTTTTTCCCTCCATTTTTATGTAGTGCACCTTGTAGTTATGCCCTCCAAAACCCATACTGGTGCCAATATGGCGGCAAATGTAACTGCTCTCATTCGGGCAGAACGTGCGTATGAACGGTTGTAGCAGTAGCAGCTTTTCCTTGTTCTTTGAATACCTTTAAACAACTTAAGAACACAGTTTTCTTGTGAAGTTTGGCAATTGACTTTTGATGCTTTAGAATTTTTGATTAACTTTATACGAATTTCGTACATTTAAGGTAATTGATGACAACCAATAATTCTCTCTGCTGCAAATGCGCTGCCATGTTACTGAACCAGGGGAAAAAAGACAACATTTCAACCTAATGCAACGCTGGAAACGCGTCACACACCTCTCTAAAATTGGACTGCTTAATTAATGATTGAGTAAACCAATTTTGTAAATTCGACTTTGTAAATATAATTCTAGTCTATTCGGACGGAATGTGTGTATGTGCGAAATTAGCAGGTTTTTTTGTGCTTGGTAATATTTAAGGTACTTTCTTTAAAGCTATCTTTATGCGAATTTCGTATATTTAAAGTAATTGACCACAACCAATAACGCTCTCGGAAATCGGACGATAATAAACGTAATTTCAAAATGGTCACCCAAATTCAAGATGGTGGCCATTAGAGATTACTAGTGACGATGGCACATTCATGATTTCACTTGGTATCAACTATTTCGTCTCCGTTCTAAATTTGAAGGAAATCGGACGATAACAAGCATAATTTCAAAATGGTGGACTGATTCTAAGATGGTGGCCATTAGAGATTACTAGTAACGATGGCACATTCGCTGTTTCACTTGTTACCATTCTCAATTTGAACGAAATCGGACGATAATAAGCATAGGCTAGTTTCAAAATGCCGGCCATTACAGATTAATAAGACGATGGTGCATTCACTGTTTCTAATCGTCTGGTTCGCCTATGTGCAAAATCTGAAAAAAAATCGGAATTTTCTCAGTGGCAGACGTAGGTTAAGAAGACATTACATTCATCTGGAGATGGTTGGATTCCTAGTGGTTGTGATTATTCACGGTATGGAGTAGTGTTCATATCTAAACTGAATTAGAAAACAAAAACGAACTCGTTTGATGCTTAAGGTATAGTTTAACTGATCCGAATACATTTTTACATAAAAAAAATTGAATTGCATTGAAGCTTACGTTGTGTTCAGCTTGAATTAAACGGAAGAAAAATGCCTAATCCGGCAGCCTTGAAAAAATGTCCTTGGTCCACTCGATTTCCAGATGTGCCCTCTTTCGCTCCCCCCCCCTCCTCCAAAAAATTCAGTCCTAACGCCTTCATTACTTCTCACTCAATGAATTCCAAGCTGGAATAACCCTAACGCAGAAGAACTACTTCATGGAGTTTAACTTGAAAATTTTGAAATTTGTACCTTTAATGTGTGACCCCTCGTATATATATGTATGTAGCAGTGCAAACCTCAAAAAATGATATGTCAAATGGTAATTATTGTGTGCGCATAATATCTTGAGTCCTGCAGGTATTTTATGAGCGGATACGTCTTCCTGGAGGGACCGGCTGTAATCAACGGCCGCCATTGTTTTTGTAACCATCTTGGATATCAACAAGGCACTCTGCCACCAAAAACATACAATCGATTATCTGTGTTCGTTCTGGGGCGAACCCAAGATAGGCCGCGGACACTATAATATACTATGCAAAATTTTGAAAGTTAGGCTTAGATCGGCTTTTAATCTGCGTGTGCAATTCCAGATAATCAAGTTTAAGGAATTCAAGTCGTTGATTGTATTGTTAAGTTTCGCAGACCTGGCAAGGATTTTGTGGATAGAAACGGATCTACAGAACGATAATACGACAAGATATATACTTCCGTTAACGAACGCAGCTCCAGAGGGAGGATATTTACGCGTTTAGCTGTTAGAGCATTTCCTTCCAAGAAACTGGGAACTCACTGAAAATAAATAAATACATATACTATCAATAAATAACTTTCGGGGAACGAGAAGATCTTTTTTTTTTGCGCAATTGTGACCTCACGTCAAGAGCGGAAACTTCTTAACACGTTTTGTTTCACACGGATTTTATCTTAAAAACAAATCACCCAATCGTCAAGCCTTCATCATATCATCTTCCCTCCACTCCCCAGCCCCCCAAAGTGGTAAATACAGCCATCCCCACCTCAAATTACATGCTCCCCCCCCCCCGAATCCCCCCTCGGTCTCCCGCGTACATCGCGTGACCTCCCTTTGAGCGGGCGTTCCGAGGTTAAAATAGCACCCCCCCCCCCCCCCCTTAGTTTGCCCTGCCCACTGGCCAGCCCAAATTACTTCCACATGTGCCACTAGGAGGCGAAGACTAGGGCGGAGAAACAGTTCCAAAATCGAACGTAGAGGGGGGCCATCTCCATTCATCCGTGTGTTGTGAAGTTGTGAATGAATGGTGGAGGGATGAACGTATAGTCTGCGATTTAGACTGCCATTCATTTTTACCAGGAGTACAACACACAAAAAATACGAAGAATTTGTTTCGCAACTTAAAGGGGGATTGCCACCAGAAGACAAGCTGTATAGCATCTGCAGCCATTTGCCGCTGTCTAGTTCTGTCTAGCTTCTATTTTTTTTTTTTTTACTTTCACCAAGCGAAGGAACGCACAAAAAAATGAATTTTTACGAAACAAACAAGCCACGTATCTCCTTAATTATAAAAAAAAAAACATCGGAAATCTGGACTTAAGATGGAATCGTGATTTTCATTTTTGGGTTATATTGTGCTTGCTCTTCTTGGCACGACATGTTTCTACTACGCTCTCTACAGATCAAACTATCTGTCCAATAAAGCTGGTTCTTAGCTCACCTATGTATTATGTCCGCGGCCTTTCTTAAGTTATCCGCAGAAGGACCACAGATAATCGAGAGTATGTTTTTGATAGCAGAGTGCCTTGTTGATATCCAAGATGGTTACAAAAACAATGGCGGCCGTCGATTAAAGCCGCTCCTTCCAGGAAAACGTAGTCGCTCGTAAATACTTCCAGGACTCAAGATACGCCGCGCACAGAATATATATTTATTCCGCTTAGGAGCAGACTTAGCTCAGGAGCAGAGCTAAAAGGATTGTTAGGGATCAGGATTAAACAAAGCTTCAACAATCGGTGAGCGAGCTCATTCTTCCCACGGTAGCAAAGCAAAAGGGCGAGCGGCCGACAATGTCTGTAACAATCAGAAATAATGCTGGCTATTACAGCCGAGTTTAATAGTTTCAAGGATGGGCCCTGTAACTACCACAACGAGGGCGAGCAGGTTCATTCTTACGACGGTAGGAAAGATAAAATGACGACCGCCCGACAATGTGAACGGTTGTGTCCTGGTAACAATCAGTAACAAACGAAATATTGCTTTGATAATGTTAGCTCTTAGAACCGACTTAAAAAAAAGACATTTACTTCCCGAAGAAAAAAAAACAGCAGGGGTTCCAAGGGAGAAGGAGCAGGGATAGGGGGGGGGGGGGGGGGAATTCAAACCACACATGGCGAAGGGGGGAGGGGTAGCTCAGAGGAGGAGACGAGATGGGAAGGGGGCCGTTTGGCCATTTACATTTCATGCTGTCCAGCAAAATATTTTGCTCAGGCATGCGGGAACCGGCTAGACCGGCGTATGTTACGCCGGGGGTACAGCTAGTTTTGCAGTATTGCTCTGTAGATGTGCGCTTTTCAAAAGGCCTTTTCTGATTGGTGAACTGATTCAGGGGTTAGGGAGCTCTAAGCGACCAGATTTATTGTTTTGCATTGTTTTAAACATTGTTATTATTCAACGATGCCAATCTGAAATTTCAGTTGGCCAAGACGAAGACGTAACTGAAGATTAAATGGTTTGTTTCCATTGGTTTGGATTTGTTTATAATTGATAAAGATACAAAACACTAAAATGAGCTAATCTAAACTGCTTGGTACGCCAAAGTAACACGAATTGGAAAACAAAACGAACTCGTTTGATGCTTAAGGTAAGGTTTAACTTATGCGAAGTCAAAACAGCAACGTAACACAAATCAACTTTCCTGTGAGGTTTCCGATACTGCAATGTTGTGGATTGTTTAGTCCTCGTGAAACCTTACTGCTGTATCCAACCTCACTGTACACGTAAATACAATTAAAGCCAGAGCCCAAACTTCAAAACTTTTCATGCACAAACAAAGGAAGAATAATGTAAGGCTACACACTCGACTATTTTCTTGGCTAAATTTTTTCAGTGTTCTTCAGTCAAGTCATCTATTTTCCGTTCATCACTCTACTGATCATGCATATATAATTTTTAAAGATTTTTAAGTACTTTCCCAGGCAAGAATTTTATTATTACTTTCCAGGACATTTCCAAGTTTTCAAGGACTCGCACGAACCCTGAAATACCTGTAGAGATGCGCTGAGCCCACTAAGACGATTCGTTTTTAACCTTTTTTCAGAGATGTAGTTTAGCCAAGTAGGATGCATCAATCATTAGCTGATGATCGTGTGAAAAATACAAATGGTAAAAACATTTTGCATACAACATTAAGATTTCACGTGGACTAAACAGTACAGCAACATGCAGTATCTGAAACCTGACAGAAAAGTTTATTTGTGTTCCTTTGCTGTTTTGACCAAAGAAGAACGATAATTTTGGTAGGACAAGAAGCACCCATAGGCCATTTTTCACGTTACAAACTTACTTCTGGCTCAGGCCAAGGATTAAACGAAGGAGGCGTCCATGTTGCGGGTAGAAGGCAGCCATGCCGAAGGAAGTGACGTTCCAGCACCTCCATCTGTGCGAAAATCCACTAGTCAAGTCTTTCAGGTAAAACGGAAGCGGAAACTCCTTTGCGGAAACGGAAACTCTATAAACGGAAACTCAATAAAAAAAAACTGAATCTCCGTTTATTATAGTTTGCTTTTTTACTAAAGTAAATGCTTTTTTTCATCGGCTAACAACGTAAACAGAAAGCATTTATTTTTTTAAACTCCGTTGTTTGTAAATCCACTAGTCACGTGTTTCCTTGCAGTACTCTGATTGGCGGAAATGGGTCCTGTGACGTCACACCACGGTGCGACTCAGTATATTCTTCTAAAAAAACAATACTACCGGAACTGGGGCATGAACCACCTTCTTTAGTCGCTCAGTCTTTGGCTTCGGAACAGTTAAACCTTACCTAAGCATCAAACGAGTTCGTTTTTGTTTTCTAATAACTTTTAAACAATGGTCTGTCTGACAAGTATAGGATATCGCCCACTTTCCGAGTGATGGGAGCTAACAATGTCGAGGGTGCGCAGCGCCCGAACCATTGTTGGATTCCAGCATGAGGAAAGCGGACGATATCCTTCTTCTCACCCGTTTTGAAGCTATCAGCCGGACGTGTATTGGTGAGCGCGAGTGGACTACATTGTTGCGTTTAGCCAGAAGAAAGTTTGTGCAGAATAGAATATTCGTTAGGACGCAATGCTACACTTAACGAAAAGAGCAACGTTTAGTTTTGAAAGCGGTTGCAATGTTGTAATTTAACATATATTATTGAACGATTTTTTTGACGTTTGAGGTGGTGTTGTTTTCAAAAATTGTTCCATTAATTTATTATATTCGGTTATTTTATTCCGTTTTGTCATTTAATGGATACCAACGTAGTGAGTAACGTGAATTGTTGAACTTTTTTTTTTTTATTATTTAATCTGTTTCAGTAAATTTATTACATTGGTTTATTTTCTTCTACTTTTCATTTAACACAAACGGGGGCTGGGATCCACGTGGAGTGCTGGGATCCAGGACTGCAGCCCTCCGCCGTGGATCGTAACACTCGTCGTCCTCGTTCATTGTTGCGATCCCATCGTGCTGTATTGTTATAAGAGGATTGAGAGCTTCAAAACGGGTGAGAAGTGATGGTTACTACCATTTTAACGCAATAAAGGTGATGAGGATGGGACATTTGTACTACCTAGAGATGCAACAATAACCTTCGAGGCGTAGTCGAGGACCGTTTATTGTTGTTTATCACCCAGTTTAGACAATCTCAGTACTATACAACAATGCTTGTAACAATGCAACAAGCTTGATACCTTCATCCTAGGCCCAGAGTACTGGGATTTACATCCATGGCCTGGAGTACTGACAAAGGGCCAGCACACGCACAACAAAGAACGAATCGTGCTGACGTTCTTTGGCTCAGAAAGCTTGACAATGTGACTGTGCGTGCAACAATGTTTACACAAAAAAAAGAATCATAACGCCGATTTTCCCTATCAGCGAATAAGGACGATGTTGCAATAACAATAACAGTGAATGCGCTTTTCAATTGTTAAGCGACTGGGTGATAAATAGGTTATTACCCGCTTTCCTCGTATACTGACCTCAACAATGGCTCGGCCCCTACAGGGCCTCGACATTGTTAATCTCAGTACTCGGAAAACGGGTAATAACCTATACAACTGAAGAGGTACAAGCAGATATAGGGCATTAAGGGCTTCGTCGGGTAGATGACCAGGAGTGGTTAACGCTCGCTAAAAACCCTTTGAAACTTTTGATAAGTTGGTTGTACTTCTATTTCTGGTAGCAATGTGACAATTTCAACTTCTCGCTGGCTAAAGAAACACGCTCGACCGTTTTCATTGTTGGGGTTCTTAAGATGTGGGTTCTTGTCGTCGTTTTTGGTGAAAAACTTTGTTAAAGGGACATTCCTCGCAGCGCCATTTTTCTCGATCCTCCACATCAAGTACGGCCCCAAAGGTCTATTTACTTACAGTTAGTCTTTCCTTTGCTAAAAATCCGTTTTCAAATGTGGCGTCTAAGAGATTTTCTGTTGAATATTGGGGAACTATATTTACTGTATCCTGCACGTATGTGATCCTTTGCGCACCTACAATAACCTTGAAGTTTCATCTGTGTGTGCGCATGTACTAATTTTAATCGTTTGCTAATAATTGCTACGCGATCAAAAATCTAAAAGACTAATGCGGTAAAAATTAAAATTAATTATGCCAATAGATCGCCGAAGAAAAATTATAATATACGAGCCTAAAAAATTATAAATTGTGATGTTAAAATACAAAAATCATTCCGGTTTGTGACGACTGCACAATATTTAACTTGATGCTGTTTTCGTATTCTATTCCCAAAGCCAAACTGAGATAGTAGCTGCGTTCCTCGCTGTTCAGTTGACCTTGGCGATGGTAACACGCGCGGGGGCGAACTGCGCGTGGCTGTTATAAGATATAGTTACAGCCAGTTTCGTGCACAAGTAAAAACCACATTACGTTTCGGGAGGACAACCTCCCGTCTTCAGGTAAAAATAAAACACTAAAACATTTTAAAAATTCATGGCAGTATCTGCCGAGCACTCTACTTCCGGGCGCCCATCCAATAACATGGTGTGTCATTCTGTATCATTTGGTATGTTTTATATTTTTATATTTTTAATAATTTTAATGTTTTAGGCCTTGACTATGCCTGAATGGTTTGTTTTTATAGACTTGGTGACTCGGCAGATACTGCCATGAATTTTTAAAATGTTTTAGTGTTTTATTTTTACCTGAAGACGGGAGGTTGTCCTCCCGAAACGTAGTGTGGTTTTTACTTGTGCACGAAACTGGCTGTGACTATATCTTATCTGCAAAAAGTGCTGAAACTTCTCAATGGCTGTTATAAGACAGGCAGAATATTCCTTTAAGAAGATTTGATTTGATTTTAACGCGGAGCCCTGGCCCGACGCTCTGTAAGCCATATTACAAAAGCTAACGCCACAACACACAAACCTCAATACTCAAAAAACTCAGTGTAAGGCGATTACTGTCAAACGTACCGTGATGAGGATGCACTGTTGCTTTGATATTTTCGTCAGTGTTATCAACATTGCTAACAATCCTAAACGAAAATGCCCCGTGGTGCTCGAGCAATCGCGAACGAGACAACAATGGGGGACGGCATTCGACGGGGACGCCATCTTTTTTTTTTTTTTTTTTTTCAAATCTGTAATGTGTACAGTAGAATCGCAGTAACGGTTAAGACTATATATCAAGATGCAAAGTTTTCTAGGACGTTCGTTGGGGTTTTCAAGCTTTCTCAAGGCATCGTCCACAACAGTCGGAGGGACCCAAACAAAAGCAATCCTCGCTCCTTTGCCCGTTGTCCAGCCCAAAGTTATAATTCCGCCGTCGAAAAGGAAACGTACGCCATACACCTTGTACAAGACTGTTCCCACTGAAACCTGCATCACGGCATCTTCTGGAATTGGAGGTAAGTTACTATGGTAACCGGAGAGAATGTAGGAAGGACACTCAACTTAATAGGGTAATTATGGAGTTTAAGCAAACCACTCCAAATCACTCAATTTTTTTACTAATCGACGCATATCGTCATCCTATTGCCAAATCACATTAAAAAACCGGGGGGAAACGTGTTTTAAGGTGTAAAAAAAAACATTGAAAACACGTAAAACGATAGTTACGATCGTATTGCAGCGCCGGCCATATCGCAGGTGACAGAGTAACAAGAAAACCTGATTTGCATCGCAATGCAAGGAGACGGAAATTACCTAACCTAACCTAACAAACCTAACCAAACCTAACCTACCTAACCTAACCTAAAAAAAATAACAACAAAAAACGCAGACAGCATAGTTTGGAACATTACTTTCCGTTTTCGCGATGCCAACTTTTCGTGGTACTCTGAATCCCGGAACATGGCCGCCGCTTTACACGGCCGGGCCCACCGTGTTACGTGGCTAAAAAACGTGTTTGGAGAGCTAAAAAACGTGTTTACATAACCAAAAAAAAAAACATTTCCCCCCATTTTTGTAACATGAGATGAGGATGAAGATTTAGGTCGGTACGTACAAAATTGAACGATTTATCGTGGTTCGCTTAAACTCCATAAATACCCACATCTTCATCCTCTTCTCATTTCCCGTTTAAAAAATGGGGGGAAATGTTTTTTAGTTCTCCAAACACGTTTTTAGTTCTCCGAAAACGTTTTTAAACCACGTAAAATGGTCGGCTCGGCCGTGTTAAAACGGCGACCATGTTCCGGGATACAAGGTAGCACGAAAGTGTGACTTTGAAAAAAACGGAAAGTAATGTTTCAAACAATGCTGCCTTGCTCGCGTTGCCGGCGCTTCTTCAGTTTAGGTGGAAATTTTTTTGGATGCGGTTTCTGATGTTGTGTTTAGGTGCCGCGAGCGCGGCAGTGCGATCGAGGCACGTATAATTTGGAAAGAAATGAGGAAGAAAAATAATTAAAAATAATGGCAAATCAGGTTTTCCTGCTATACTGTCGTTTTAGGTGTTTTGAATGTTTTTTTTTTTACAACTTAAAACAGATTTTCCCCCTGTTTTCTAATGTGATGTGAGAAGAAGATGAAGATCTGCGTCGGTTAGTAACAAAATAACAAAATTAAGTAATTTGGAGTGGTTCGGTTAATATAAACCGTATAATTATCCAAGAGTTCACATACAGGGCGTCCCAAAAGTCCGAGAAACACCCTCACAACTTTTTAAGGGGTTGAAAGAAAATAGTGAAACTTTGGCAATGTAAGTTTGGTTAAAGGATCTACTTTTTCGTACAACCGGCATTACGCTAGCCCCCCCGAGGGTGGGGGGGGGGTGGGGGGGCACTGAGGTCTACATTCTGGGCTTCAAACCTCAAAAGACGTAGGTGTGATCGAACTAAATTGAACGAAGCATTTTGCTGCCACCTGCGGCCCCCTACGACGACTTTAGCATGAGTAAGACATAGGGATGAACTTGGAGAAAATTCCGAATGTTTGACCGGCTGCCGTTTTGGATGGGCTCATCGTAATGAAGATTTATCAAATAAGGTGTTCCTTTACCCGCCATTCCATTGAAAATTTCTAGTTAAGGCCCCGCCCCCCCCCCACCCCAAGGGAAGCTGGCATAACACCGGTTGCACGAAAAGGTAGATCCTTTTCCCAAATTTACATTGCCGAAGTTTCACTATTTTCTTTCAATCCCTTAAAACGTTGTGAGGGTGGTTCTCGGGACTTTTGGGACACCCCGTATTTTCAACAAAAAAAAAAAACAAGAATGAAACCAATTTTTTTGTTAACAAAAGCGACATAACGTTAAAGCAATTTCCCGGTGAAAGTCGATCCTCTGCTTGGTGGAATTCGATCCAAGGCAACTTCACCTAACGTAACCTAAATAAGGTGTCAAGGCAACTTAACATAACCTAAATACGGTGTCAAGACAACGTAACCTAACGCAACCTAAATACGGTGCTAGCCAATTCGGTCCTGAAAACTCAGTGCTAGACATTCGCTGTTCCCAACAAAAAACGACCACATCCGTCAATTTGGTCCCAAATTTTTAAAAAGGGGGGGCTATCAACTTCATTTCAACAATCATCAATATACGCTCTAGAGGAATATCATTTGAACGAGTCCCATTATTTGTTTGATCTGTAAAAATTACAGTAATTTTACTTTTATTATCCCTTCCAGTATTAGCACTCAACTGTGACAATATGGCCAAAGTTATGGTATCTTACGGTGGGGTATCCAGCAGTTGAGGGTTAACGTTAACCTTTTGGCTAAACTCGGTAATAAGGAAAAATGGTGATATCCATTACGAAATAAGTTGAGGGCTAAGCAATATTTAGCCTGAAGGTCGAGGACTAACTTAGCACTGAGCAGTTAGCCCCCAGCTGTAAAACGCGGCGATATCCATCTAGTATTAACGTTATTCCCGACCCGGGTTTTAACAACACATTAACGGGGGGGGAGGGGGTAATTTAGCCTGAAGGTCAGGGTCTAAGGAGTAAAGAGCTAACAAAACCCCAACTTAGTCCAACATGGATATCACCAACTTTTTTCTCCAGTCTACTAACTCCCAGGTCGAGTTAGATTCAGGGTTAAGCTGGTCCGGGGCTAGTTTAGCCCTCAACTGGATATCCCCACCGTTACTGTTAAAAATGTTGGTGGCATTTTGGTGCACGAAAAGTACTCATCACAGGTAATGCCGAAGTCTAGCCAGTGATAAAAAGATATTTTCATTTTCCCAGCTGGAAATACCTGCCCAATGACGTACTGTACCTTCCCCACTTTTGTATCCCTTACTTTACTGTGTTTTGACAAAGTTGATGGCAGCTCTTCTTCACTTACTAGGAGGTGTATCCACACGTGACGTCATTGCTAATGTATTGGTGAGGAGGATTTTTAGTTAATGTCAGGAAATTACAGGTCACGCTGGCAAATAAGGCGAAAATTTAATTTTTTTTTAAATTAATTCCTTTTGAACCTTACGTCATCCCAAGCAATGCTATTTTGCCTGAAGCGGCTCAATTTTGAACGTTACCAGACTTTTTGAGAGGACGAAATATCTGGTAAAGGGGGTTGCCAACCCGGGGATTCGATCCGGGAAACCTCCGATCATCGTAGGGCCCGAAAGATTGTCCAGAATTAATTGGCCAGAATAGTTCCCATAGCCGCTGAAGGAGAATAGTAGCCTCTCGCGCTACCCTGGCCGGCAATCCTGACAGGGACTTTGCCAAGGTGACGATGGGTAGGTAGGTATTCTAGGGTTAAAAAAAAAACCCATTTTCCATTCAGGCCTGTGAATGAAAAATGACTTTTTATACCACCAATTTTTTTTCAAGTTCTCAGAGGATTTCTTTTGGAATTTCTTTAAAATTCTCGGGCAAATAATATTCTTGCCTTACTTTATTTTTTTAAACTAAAATGGGGAGTGGAAACAATCTTATATTGTGTTTCATAGAGCTTTTTCCGAATTACTTAATTCCTTTACTTCTCATATTGTAATATTGTAATGTAGTTTTTGTAAGGAACTGCTCGTAATTGCCCACACGGTGGTGTTGGAGAAAAACAAGGAGGGGGGGGTGAACAATTTTTTCACTTCCCACAAACTTTTAACCCTACCCCCCCTCCGTGTTGACAAATTCTGATCGGTCCCTTAGAAGGGTGATGAGGTTTAGTTTGGCTATTTTGACTAATTTTATTCTGTACCTTTTGAGTCCCACGTTTAAGTTGCAGGCTTTTTAAAAACCGTACACCTCTTACGTCTTACATTAAATGTGTTAGTACCCATGATTCGTAGATGATTTTTTTCTTATTATTTACACTTGAATATATTATACTAAAGATCTCATTTTAATATTGCTTTATTTTCCAGTTTCTGCTCAAATTCGCTATGCGCATTCCGACATCAAAGTCCCCGACTTCACGGATTATCGCAAAGATTCGACGAAAGATCCTACAAAGCCTGCCCGTGAATCAAGTGATGATCGACAGGCGTTTACCTACTTGATAACAGCAGGCAAGTCATTCCCTCCCCCCCCCCCCCCCCCCCCCCCCCCCACCTTGACACTGTTTAGCATTCACCCATATTGATAAGTTTTAGGCAACTTCGGGTATTCATATAGTTTGGTCACGCTGAATAAAGGAAAACCGATTTTGACTGCGTAGTGCTGGTGTTGGTGGCGCCTTTTGCACTGGAGTTGTTGAATATGTGGGTACCACATCTAAAGGCGTGCGTAAGGAAAGGAACCGCAACTAGGCAATTTGTGCAGTCAGGAGAAGTGGAGCACATGACCTTTTGCACTGGAATTGTTGAATATGCGGGTACCACACCTAAAGGCGTGCGTAGGGAAAGGAACCACATCTTAAGACAGTTTGTGCAGTCGGGAGAAGTGGAGCACATGACCTTTTGAACTAGGATTGTTGAATTTGTGGGTGCCACACCTAAAGGCGCGCGTTAGGGAACGGAACCACATCTAGGCAGTTTGTGCAGGCGGGAGAAGTGGAACGCATGACCTTTTGCACTGGAATTGTTGAATATGTGGGTGCCACACCTAAAGGCGTGAGTAAGGAAAGGAACCACAACTAAACAGTTTGTGCAGTCGAGAGAAGTACACTGTGCCCTTTTGTTAATTCTGTGGTGATGTTACTGGACGTCACGTAACATTTTAGTGTTTACATTATTCCAAAATAATTTTCCCGTTTTTCCAGAGTAGCTGAGGTCAATTTACAGGTTATTTACCATAATATTAAGAATCACATTTTTACACACATCTTGCAAGTTTTATGGTTTTTTAGAGCTCACAGATAAGAGTAGCCCGATTTAATAAAATTTTTGGTGTCAACACAGAAGTACATGGATAAATTTTATTTTATCAACGTCTTAACAAAATGTTTTAAATGCTCTTAGGACTTGGCCAAAAAATTGTGTGCCTTGATTTTCCCCCGAGTTTTCAGGGCCATCTTTTTCTGCAACATCGCTACTACTTGTGGATGAATCTAGCATTGCACACAACGAGAAAGACGTGACGCATCGAATATGTGCAATACTGCAAATTGCATCCAAATTGAAGGCAAATGAAACCAGCCATTTAGCAAATTGCTTTAGCACTTCGAGGAAAAGAAACGCATGGTTATTGTAATTCTTTTGGTTTTTTTTCCCCTCTTGACAGCTGCTGGAACGGCAAGTTGGTTTTGCGCCAAACAAACGGTTACCATGTTTGTGTCGAGCATGAGTCCGTCGGCAGATGTTTTAGCGATGGGAAAAATCGAGATTAAGCTGGAAAAAATCCCGGAAGGGAAAAATGTCACCTTCAAGTGGAGAGGGAAACCGCTCTTCGTTCGTCACAGGTACGTTTGTTGATAAAAATTTGTAGAATAAAACAAGCTGGGTGGCGGGAGGGGGAACGGCGACTACTAGTTGCAAGCGGTCTTCGACAACTTCCGCCACTTTTCGGGCCACTTTCACTTCATACATCCGTTTTTATTTTTATTCATTTTAACTAATTTTGGATGCTTAAACCATGCGCAATGGCTGTTTGCCGTGACGTCACCATGAGTTAGCCAATGACGAACGAGAACAACGGCTGTTTGGCCGTCTGATTGGACTAGCCCAGTCACGTGATATGCACGTCACAGCAAACAGCCATGGCGCGTGGTTAGGCCGCTAAAAATTAAGTGGTTCTTGGGGGGAGTGGTACTAGAAAAAATTGATGCGAGCGAGCGGTGTTTTTTTTTAAGTTTTATTCGTGATTTTTCAGACGCGGGCGATGGCTTTTTTTTTTTTACCAAACAAAAAAAAATCAGTAGCTTACATTTTATACAATGTTAAAGTACGAACGCCGGGATCACCGTGCAAAAGGTGTACATTTGATAAAAGGCATTCTTAGATCCAAGTTTTTAGTCGTGACATGCATCTGAACGATCATTAGATTCGTTTCTAAGCGATCACGTGAATGGAGCAAAGAGCTCGTGTGGTCATCGGCTCCAGGTAATGTTTGGTGAAAGTGCGGATGCGTGCAAAAAGCCGAATTTGATTAAAGTGGTCAGGTAAAGCATTTGTTAACAGTTAAACAGTTGTTACTGTATCCTCTCCCCTCGCTTGATGAAGTAAAAGACCTGGTAGTTTGGTTTTCACACGATCTTAAATTTTCTGTGCATTGCCAAAGGTTTTGTACGTCTGCTTAAGCTCTTGTGGACAGATGTTTTAAACTTAGTAATAATTCTATCAGGGCTAATTGGGCATTCAGGTTTTTGTTCGCCCGCTCCTGGAATACGCCACCCCGGTATGTTCCCCACATCTGGTTGGCGACATTCATCGTATCGAGGCAGTGCAGAGAAGGCATATGACTTTCCGGCCTTCGTGATGTCCCGTATTAGGACCGCTTAAGCATCCTTGGGCTGGATTTGTTGGAACTCCGTAGGATTAAGTTTGATCTCGTCCTCACCTACGAAATTTTACATCAGCAAACTGGCGTCCATATCTTCCGTTTTTTGACCTTTCCCCGAGTATCAGTCGGACACGCGGTCATTGCTGGAAACTATCAATTCCTGGCGCAAGACTGGATTGTGGAAAACATTTCTTTTCTGTGCGCGTGGCCAAGATTTGGAATGCTCTGGGGGATGAAACTGTAAATGCTGTTTCTGCGGCATCTTTTCGTCACAAGTTGCGTGCGGAACCAATAGGTGACTTTCTGGAACGTCCATTAATGAATTCATTTGTTCACTGTAAGCCTCACGGGGCGGTGTAAGTGGCTCACCACCCTTCCAGCTTCCATCTACCATGGCGTGGTAAATTTTATTATTTTTTATTATTAAAAAAACGGTAAATGAGCGTTTCAAAGCCACGAGAATTGCAGTGAAGATGACGTACTTACAGAGTGAGGGGCGGGGGGAGAGTTTACTGTAGCAAATAATTCTCGGATCTTGTTTTCAGTTGTATCCCTTTCTGCCCAAGGTCACTGGGTCAACCCAGGTCCAGCCGTGTCAATCCAGATCCGACTGGGTCAGCAGGTAAATCCAGGTCTGCGTTGGTTGCTGGGTCAAGCCATGTTGGCCGGGTACTGGATCTGACCAGGTCTGTCTGAAAAAAACCGGGTCTGGTCGGTTCACCGGGTCAATCTGGAAAACCGGGTCTGGCCGGGTCACGGGGGTCTATCTGGAAAACCGGTGCAATCCGGGTCACCGGGTCAACCTATTTCGGGTCACCGGGTCAACCTATTTCGGGTCACCGGGTCAAACAAAAAAGTGACCCGGACCAACTCTGCTACACTGCGCCTGCGTGGCCATCGGCCGGTGACGAGACTTCCGCAAACCGGAAAGACGCTTCATTCCCCCATGGCCATAGCAACCAGCATTGTTCCTTGCTTATAATCCGTACGCGATTTGTAAACTGGGTGTGGCTTAAAAAAAATATCGATTGTCCACTCCAGTACAACACCACGACTAGCATCATGGGTAAAAAAAAACCGCCAGTACAGCAGTTACAAAATGGCGTCTATTAACGCGTCTTCAATCGGGAAAAGAGGTAAAATGATTCACAGCCAACTAGGGAAATTATTTGGGATGTCTATTTGTATCTGCGAAGCAAGGAACCAACAAAGAGCAAGAACGCCGTTTCCCAAGAAACATCAGATGCAACAAAGGTTTCTTTAGTTGTTGTAAGCAAATAGTTAACGAAGGCGCGCAACTACCCGCCGAAACAAGTGCCACTCCAGCCGCAGCAGAGGCTACAGTTCCGCGGTTCATAACGGCAGCGAAATAACGGCCAAAGGCGCCAACGGTAACAAGCTTGGACGACTTTCAACTTTCAGCCGCTCGAAGACAATAGCTGAAATTCACCGAGAAGGCAATTAAATCTTGATACTGTTTTGGCCAAGTTCAAATCGAAGATTGGATTTAAAGATGGGAGAACTTCCGTGGCATTTAACCATGAAAAAGAAACTTGGGATGATACGGAAAATGCATCAACAGAAATTTTAAATAAAAGCGTCCAGAAATTGTTGCCCAGCGTCGCCGATTTTTACGTCAGGCACGACATTTAAGAAGTAGGCTAATCCGTCTCATTTACAGTATTTATTTATTTGAATGAAACTTGGGTGAATGAGCGTCACGGGCGCGAACGCCAATGGCAGCTAAAGAAAAGGCGCACCGGACTCACAGCTGACAGCGCAAATGACGATTTGGTTGGTCGCCATACTCCGATAGGAAAGGGCCGAAGACTCATTTTGCTACACACCGGCAGCCAGGATGGTTTTGTTAAAAGATGACATGCTTCTTTTCCGAACTGGATTTTTTTTGCCCACCTTCTGCAACCCCCTAGCTTGGCTGTGAACAAACAGCTCCTTTCAGTGTTATACAAACGGTTGTTTTCACAACCACCAAAAATGAAAAGATCTGCAACTTGTACTGTTTCACAAATAAATTGTTACAACATTCACAGTAGAACACACTTCCTTCCTTAACTTTTTTTTAGCTCCACAATGAATTAAAACTTAAAAAACCTACGTGTTTTTTATATTTATTACCGTCTCCCCCAAAAGCAAGGGGGGGGGGAGAAGAAACACCCAAAAGGAAGTGGCGAATGTTTTGAAGAAAATAGTAAATAAATACATTTTCCAAAGATTGTATGCACCACGGTACGATATTAGGGTGTGTGGGGGAGGGGGGAGCCCTTTTACTCTAACATAATTATTTACTCCACTGCTGAAAGGGCCAGAGTCAGAAATTATGACAGTAAGTGGAAAGAAAACCGAGGTTAAAATGAGATTCGGTAAGAAAAAAGTATTTTCTCTTTTTTTGAATTCAGCCTGAAATTTATCTTATACCCCCCCCCCCCCTCCCCAATATTATTTATTTGTCTTCGATTCCCCCCGACTCCCTATTGATGGAGAAGGCCTGTAATAAGAAAAAAATTTTAAAAGTCGACATTAAAAAAATGGGCATCAAATAACAAAACCATGATCGCGCACAGACACTGTAGCCTTGGTGCGGTCTATAGATAGCCACAAGGCACACCGACTCCGGGAAAATGTACGCTACAATCAAGGTGCTCGCGAGCCACGCCCAGTTTACAAATCGCGTACGGAGTATAATAATTCCTGTTCGCGTTGCAGACTGTCTCCAGTGTTAAACCTAACGAGTTAGGATTGGAATAGTAAAGGTAATCCACCCAAAACCAAAACTGATATAAGAGAAGCCGCCGACTTTGCAAAAATGGTCAGCCTTTGAAAGTAGTGATATCATTCAACCAGGGATTAGCCAAGTTAAACGCACAGCCTAATAGTTGGCAACGTCCAGCGTATTATTCGGTGCGATTAACTTGGTTGGTATAGGATTAACCTTGGCGGCCTTTCCCTGGTTGAATGATTTCACTAATTTCAAGGGCCGACCCTTTTTGGAAACTTGGCGGCTTCTCTAATAGTATACGATTAGTTAAAAAAAAAAAAAAACTTTAAAAAGAGTGTGTGAAGACGTTAAATGTTACTTCAATGTTTTTTTTTAATAAAATAATAGCAATTTTGCGTGAACTCGCGTTGCATCTCGTTTAACTTTGTGTAATACCCGGGTAACCGGAAAAAAAAAAAAACCCTGGGTTGTTATTTAGGGCCTGTTTTGGAAACCCTAGTATTGAATAACCTTGGAGTCTCTTTCCATAAGAGTTTCTCCATAATGGAGCTTTAAGCCATCCCCATCCGGTCCCCTTCGTAACGTATACATTTAAAAAATCATCTTTACATAGTATTTAGTTTTACCAAACATTTCCTGGAGCCGATGACCATATCTGCCGTTTGCTTCATTCCCATGAATGTCGGGTACAGAATCTTAAGAGCCATTCAAAAGCATTTACCAACTAAAAATAATATAGACATTGTACATAGACACTGTATTCCACAACAAAAATGTAAGAAGCTGACGTTTTTTGGGTTGGTCAAAAACTACGTCTTCGCCCACATCTGAAAAATCTCGAATAAAAAGTTTTAAAAAAAACCCAAAAACCTTTAACCACTTAAAGCCGCTAAAAATTAACTAAGTGGTTCTCAGGAGTGGTGTTGAAAAAAAATTGCCGCGAGCGGGCGGTGGTTTTTTTTTTTTAACGTTTTATTCGTGATTTTACAGATGCGGCCGATGGCTTGTTTTTTATCAAACAAAACGAAGTTGGTAGCTTACGTTTTATTGTCGAGTACAATATCTTATATTTTAATTAAGATAAGTCATTCTTTAGGTCTTTAAGTTTTTAATTGTGACGTGCCTCGGAACGACCCTGTGTGTCGGGGCGACCATGTGCATGGATGGAGCAGAGAGCTGATGTGGTCATCGGCTCCAGGAAATGTTTGATAAAAGTGCTGATGCGTGATCGGAATTTTTTTTTTTTGACAATGTCATAGAAAACGTTTCATGCGCTAAGAAAAAAAAAACCCATGCGTGCGCTCCTGAGAACCACTTAATTAATTTGTAGCGGCCTTATTAATTTTCAGCAATCGATTTTTTTATCAGCCGAATTTGTAAAGCCGTGAGGCCCGGGCCATCCGCCAAAAGAGTGTAATTTGGCTGTGACATAACTTCTGTAAAGAAGTGTTTTTTTTTTTTCCAAAGCAAAGCTTGCAACGTTTTAGTAATATGTATTCCTTTCTAGTCCAGCTGTTGGCTGAGCTTAATATATTTATTATTACTATTACTATTTGACAAGCAACCGGAATGACAGACAGCAATGGCCAAACCACGATGTTTTAGCCAGAAAATCAGTTAGGCCTATTTATTTCATGCCCACGAACTACGGCCTTAATCAACACTTTCTAACGAATATTTTAATACTCGAAGCCATTCTACAGCTGTATAACATTAACAACAATATAGGTCACAGCAAATAACTGTTGTAACGAATTGTAAATGAGTAATTATTTACAAAAACAGCGCTGATTCGAACGTGTTTGAAAAGTCTCCATGCGTGTGTGGCGTACTGTGGCGACCTCTGGTGGCAAAATCTTGCAACAAAATCAGGAACTAAGTGTTCGTCTCTTGCTAAAACCATGCAAGTAACAGCAATGACGTTACGGTGGGACAGAAAAACAAAATTTAATTTAATTTAAATTAATCATTAATTTTAACATAACTCAGTGTTTGTTGCAATTGTAGTTACCTATAGAACAATTAAATTAAAAAAAAATTACGAAAAAAATTTCATTTTAATGGGCAGTAACTTAGTGAACGCTTGAGCGTGTGTGCTAACGGGACATAATTTTTTGCTGTTTTTGGTTACTTTTTAAAAGAAATAATTAAAAATAAATTTCAGTTTATACTATAATTCATAAACAGTGTCTTTGATTGCATACCTGTAACTGTTTTCTGCACGTCTATTCCGAAAATTATTAATGTTAGCTAAAATGCAATTTTTAAAAAAGCTGGCACGCAAAATATACCGCAATGGCGGTATGACCCGCCCAAGAAATTTAGAAACTAAAATAACCGCAAGCGCATCTGCCTATCGACATCGACTTTTTTTTATTTTTATGATTTAATGTCATTGTTCCCTATTTATTTATAGAACTGCGGAAGAAATTGACGTGGAGGCGAAAGTGGACCTCAGCACGTTGAGGGACCCCGAGCCGGACTCTGCCCGAGTCACTCGACCAGAATGGCTAGTTGTATTGGGTATTTGTACCCACTTGGGGTGCGTCCCCATAGCAAATGCTGGTGACTTTGGCGGCTACTATTGTCCCTGTCACGGGTCCCACTACGATGCTGCCGGACGAATTAGAAAGGGGCCGGCCCCTTTGAATTTGGAGGTACCACAGTACGAATTTCAGGACGATGTTTTGGTTGTGGGATGAGATGCGTGGTTTCGATACCTTTTTTTTTTTTGTAATTATTTTCATTGGCATTGTCGAGTTGTGGAAATGTTCGGTCGTGTGATAGCAAAACTGTTTGGTAGGCGCAAGAAAAAATTGCGAAGGTGTCTTGAATTTTTTCTGTAGGAAACTTAGTTAAAATTTAAGTTTCTATTGCTTTAAATTGTTATCATACAGTCGAATATTTCGGCAACCCGGCAGTGTCACGAACCTTTATTTTTGTCAAGTTGGCTGTATTTTTCATAAAATTGTTTATACATCCAGTTGTGTGGCGTAAGAATTCATTTGATATAATTTTTTTTAAATGGCAAATTAAAAAAAAATTGATATTTTTTTATAAGTGTTTGGTGAAGTTCTTAATAGTCCAGGCTGACCCAGCCTCGCAATTAATTTGACAATTTACTAGCGAATTTTCGGAATCCCATTGGGACCTCATCAGACGAACATAGCCTACACAATTTAGACAAAAGAAATTAAAATGTTGAAAAAACGCAACAGGTGGTAGTGGCACAAACTAGAGGTCGACCGAATTTCTGTTTCAGTTTTGGTTTCGGCACCGAAACTGGCAAAGTTTCGGTTCTGGTTTCGCCCATGAAGTTATAGCTTAGTTTCGGTTTCGGCCGAAACTGGTCTGACTTGTTTCGGTTATAGTTTCGGCCGAAACCGAATCCTACGCTGCAGTTTCGGTCAAGCCGAAACCAAGTTCTATCTCCCAGTAGTAGCCAGTACGTAGACTAACTTGGCTGCAGCCTAGGAACGCACAGGGGGCGCCATCACAGGTCCTGCTTTCATCTGCCATGTCCACGCTAATCAACAATAAAAACAATTTTTTTCAGTCCAAATTAAATTAAATTACGGCTTCGTTGCACTAGAGGGAATTTTATGCTTTTATTTCTTTCAATGAAGCCCTTTTTTCAGTGCTCTGGAAAAAATTTGGGGTCTTCCACCTAAATTAGAAACGGCATAATAGCGGTTGAAAGTTAAAAATGAGCGAAAAATCGTACGGTGACCGTGATACCAGCCCCTAAAAAAAAGGGCGTATATTTTATCAACAAGATAATCTGTTATTAGTATTCCCTGACCCTGAAAACATAGTATTAGATACCAAAATGATTATCCTGTTAACCAAAACATGATGTTTTAGCCATCTTGGCCGCCATCTTGAAAATTTAAATTTGCTCAAGGGTGACAAAGTGGCACTCTTCAGAATTTCATTAAGTATGCCTTGAAGAAACACAAAACACCCATAAAACATTGGGCGGACCTTACTTCCAGGTTCAGGTTAAGAATGGCATTTGGCAACCAGACTATTCTGCCTGCCCGCCATCTGTATGTCTGTAGAACCCTTATCAATTTTTTGGTAAAAACGGTGCTCATTTGTCTATCGTCTTGTGACTGATTACGATACTGGGAATAAATCCTGTTTTTATGTCGTATGACCAAAAGTTGTAAAGTAAATTAAACTTACTACTGGGCTAAAACGTTTCAAGAATCATTCATTTAAATGGCAATTATATCCATTTTGACATGCACGTTTGACTTCTGGATCACTTGCACAATAACTAAACACAAGAATTGTGGTAAGAATATACGTTACGTGCGTCCGATATAATAATTTAAGTACTGCGTCACCAAAACACGACACGGAGGTCGCCATTGTTTTGCTGGAACGCGCAGAAATTAATGCCGACAGACCGATCTCTTCGATTTCGACTCGCAGCCGATTGAGATAGCTGTGTTGACTGTGAGGAGCTCAAGCGTTTGACGGCCTCAGCTGGCCACTACACTGCCAGCCAGCTAAGGCCGTCAGACGCTTGAGCTCCTCAGTCAATACAGCTATCTCAATCGGCTGCGAGTCGAAATCGAAAAGTGACATCTGTCGGCATTAAATTCTGAGCTTGCCAGCAAAACAATGGCGATCTCCGTGTCGTGTTTTTGGTGATGCAGTAATTAAATTGTTATATCGGACGTACGTAACGTATTCTTACCGCAATTCTTGTGTTTATTTATTGTGTAAGTAATCCAAAAGTCAAAACATGCATGTCAAAATGGATGTAATTGCCCTTTAAGTGGTTATTAGATCAAAACCCTACGAGCTTAGCAATGCTGTTTAGCATCACGAGTTAACACTGACAACCTTTTTTTTTTTTGTTATATGGGTTTCTAGTACTTGGGGGGCCGGGGGGGGGGGGGTGATTAAGTTGTTCTTAATCGTGGTTTGCTGGATTTTGGAAACCTTGTTTTCCTCATTAATTACGTTTTTATTCCTACTTTTTAAAGAAAATGTTTAGTTTTTTTTTTTCCGTATGTACGACCCTTACCCACACGCGAGCATCTGGTATTGTGGTGTGAGGTTCGTCGTCTTGTTAATTATTTCCTTGTAAATTGTACGGAAGCGTATAGTCTGCATTAAAGACCGGCCTTGTGTGGATACAAGATACACTAATCTGGGGAAAAAAGAAAAGACAACTTCCCCACTGGAACTCGAACCCTTCCCGCTGACTAGGCCGGGCGCTCTAACCACTGCGCTACCGGGGTGGAAACTGGATATAGGCTCCAGCCGAGCCAATTCGCTGTTCCGTCTTTCTCGGTGCTGACCTAGAGGTCACAAACACAAACAAAGGAAAAACAACATTTGCTGCTTGGCCTCCACACTAGAAATAATGCGAGTAATAAAATAAAGAAAAAATCGCAAGGAAAAGTCAAACGAAGAAAACAAGTCTGCATTAAATGTGTGACCTCTAGGTCACCACTGAGAAAGATTGAACAGCTACTTAGCTCGACTGGAGCCTGTGGCCAGTATCCGCCCCAGTAACGCAGTGGTTAAGAGTACCCGTCCTACAATAGTCAGCGGGAAGTCCTGGGTTCGAATCCTAGTCGGGGAAGTTGTATTTTTTTTTTTTATTTCTCAGATTAGTGTATCTTGTCTCCTCACAAGGCCAGTCTTTAATGCAGACTGCTTGCTTCGAACTAAACTCAACTCAACTCAACTCAATTAACAAATGGAGACTCCTCACACAGCTGTAAAAGAAGATAAGTCACTCGACTGGAACAAATTAACTAACCGAACGGTGTTTAACCTCCTAACCTGCTTAGAACTCCTTTGACAACGCAAGCATGATAGTGACCATACGTTCAGATGCCCCCCCAACCCACCACCACCACTACTTCTGCTATGTTAAAACGCTTCTTTCGTGACACTTGGCCGCTTGCTTATCGATGTGCCCAGCAAGCATATTCTAACATAATTTACGCGTGACGTCAGCGTGGATGGAAGCTGTCGCATTTTGTGTGTTCTGTGTCGCTGATCAGCTGCGTAGAAGAACGTTTCCAGTTTTGTTGTGAGTAGTGTGTTAGGCTAAGGTCAGCAGTAGCTGGGCGTCGGTCGGGCGCGTCCCGCAGTCCCGCATTACTCAGTCCAGGTTGGAAGCTGCCAGCCCTCCGACTGCGAACGCCAGCCTGAGATGCCAGCCCAAATAAACGGGGGCCCCAACATCAAATACGGCCGCTTGCCTAGTGCTGTTTACAACCACTCACCAGTACCCAACGCGCACGTGATGGACAGACTAAATAAAATCCGCCTTGCCAACAAGTGGGAGAGAGAGGAAGGAAAATTAAGAAAGAGAGAAGGAAAGAAACAGATGAACTCTTCCTCCCACGCATGTCTACTTACCTGGAAAAAATTAAAGCCGGCCTAATTCGCGGAAATGCAAAACCTTTCTTGAATCTCGTTCAGTTAAAAATAGCAGCTTTTCCGTAACAACAATGAAGAATCGAAAGTAGAGAGATCCGCGTTACTATTCCCGCTCTAGCCACACAAAAAAGGGTCGCTGAACGCACCTACCAGTGACGTTAAACGTTGCAAGAGGAACTCTGGCGAAGCCGAGTAGTTGGGAAGCTTGGCCTAGCTATCTCAGTCGGCCTTGAGGTGGAATCTCCGGTATGCGTCCCATGGCATCTGGTCCTTTTCACCAAAACAATGAAAGTTGGGCTGGTGGTTATCCTATGTGAGGCCAAAAAACGGAATATAGATAACTAGCATCGTACCCGGCTTCGCCCGGGGATTTGTTTGACCCGTGGTTGTTTCCCAGTATTTGCTCGGTGCTACCTGATCGTTCACTACCACAGTCGTTTTGGTTTGTGTAACACTCCCCCTTTCCGCCAATCCTCTCCCTCCCCTCTCCCCTCCTTTTTTTATCCCGTCCTCTCCCTCTCCTCTTGGTTTCCTTCCCTTTCTCCTCTTTGCTATACGTAAACACGTACCCGGCTCCCGTGCTTGTTTGTTTCTTCTAGGTTCAGTTAACTTCAACTTCATGCCAAAGAATTGACAAACTCGCACGTTTTCATTGTTCCCCTTCCGGGGGTCGTTGCGGTTGCTTCATTTCTTCTATGCTGACTTTGGTTTACAATGTAAGACGATTAACAGTCGTAGCCGGCTTCAGCCGGGGTTTTGTTCGCCCGTGGTTGTTTCCCAGTTTTCGGTGGGCGTGGCCAGAACGTTTACTGCGACGGACAATTTTTCTTGCTATATAATACTCCCTCTTTCCTCTCCCTCTCCTTTCCGTTTCCTTTCTATCTGCCAACCCGTCCCTCTGCCTCCGTCCTCTCCTTTGCCACACCTAGTTCGATTGGATGGGTAGTTGAATTAAATACTTTCCCCTTTGGCCAAAATGGCTACTACGGAGATTATCGTTTAGGATCAGTTGAACCAACCCCGTCCTTCACCTTCCCCCGTCCGTGGTCCCCCATTTCCGGACTATCGCTTCGGCCTGTGCGATCCGTACCGTATGACAAAAAAAAAAAATCCTCCTGCAAGACGGCGGTGTGATGCAAGCATTCGACTGTTTGTTTCAATTCGATACCTCCGAACCGCACGTCATGTTGGATTTTGAATTCTCGCTGCGAGCTTCGTCGTCTGAACACGTGTCAGTAAGCAGAATACGAGAATAGCTAATTTTGAAAATAGCGTGAAATGACAAAAATGATGTAGCAATATTTAAAATTACAATGTTGCACTTTCTTTTTAATCCTTGTTGTTGTTTATAATGCATTTAATTTGTTATGTATAATTGCCGTATTCATTTAGTAGAAACTGGAAATTAATCGTAAATAAGTAATGGTTGACGAGCAAATAGCATCAGCACGCGAGAAGGTCTTGTAGCATAACCGCACCCTTAAGGGCCATCTCCCCAGTGGTAAACAAAGGGCTTCGCGAAAATCTACATGGCTAGTAAAACTGAGCGTTACCTCGACCGTTTTGTTTGCTAGTATAGCCCTTTCTTGTAGCCAAAACAAAACTATACTCATGCCCATTTTTCATTGCTTGAAGCCGTTATATCATTTAAAGGGCAATTACATCCATTTTGACACGCATGCATTACTTTTGGATCACTTACACAATAACTAAACACAAGAATTGCGGTAAGAATACGTTACGTACGTCCGATACAACAATTTAATTATTGCATCACCAAAACACGCCATGGAGACCGCCATTGTTTTGCTGGAACGCGCGGAAATTAGTGCCGACAGGTGTCACTTTTCGATTTCGACTCGCAGCCGATTGAGATAGCTCTATTGGCTGTTAGAGCTCAAGCGTCCGACGGCCTTAGCTGGCCGACAGTTGCAGTGGCTAGCTAAGGCCGTCGGACGCTTGAGCTCTCACAGCCAATACAGCTATCTCAATCGGCTGCGAGTCGAAATCGAAAAGTGACATCTGTCGGCATTAATTTCCGCGCGTTCCAGCAAAACAATGGCGGTCTCCGTATCGTGTTTTGGTGGATGCAATAATTAAATTGTTGTATCGGACGTACGTAACGTATTAGTACGTAACGTATTAGTGTTTAGTTATTGTGTAAGTGATCCAAAAGTAAAGCATGCATGTTAAAATGGATGTAATTGCCCTTTAACTGATCGAAAATCGTAGTCATTTCGCAAAACTAGTTACTGGGGGAAGACTTGCTGTGGGGATTATTCGTTCGTACACCTCTCCTCCAAATCTATCCACAGTTAAGGGAATACAAGGTGGACATAAAACGTTGGGTCAAGTCAAAGGTTGGGGTTATTCTAAATCAGAATCCAAACTGATGAAATAAGGCCGAAAGTCGTGGTTCAGTTTTGGTGGTGTTTTTAAGAATTAAATTGAGCGATTGTAAGCTCTGGCTTGCCTGATTAATGGGGGCGACTCATGCCTTAACTTGGGGCCTAAAATAGAATGCCACAAATGTTAGGCCTACTCGGGGTTAGCTAAAATGATGGCGGATTTTGGGCTATGGTTCAATTATATTGACAAATCTTGGTATTGCGGGGTGGCAGTGGAACAGTAACAACAGGACAGGTCTGGGTTGAATTTAAATTTGGGGAAACGGGACAAAAAGGGAAAATTTCTAATTAAAATGGCCAAAATTACCTTTCGATGCGGGGTGTTGGAGCGTTGGTGGCGGAATGAATTCAAGGTTAATACCTAATTGTTGGGAGCATCCGGCAGAAGACCAAGCGAGCTCGAGCCGTTACAATTGACGTCAAACATCAGGTACATACAATTCACAGCTATGTATTGTTACAACAATTAATATAATAGCATCATCTTAACTAAGAATAAATATTAATGTCGAAGCGACAATGGGTCATTACAATTTGACGTCATGTGGACTTTGGGCTTGTGGCAGATTTCACAAATGACGTCATCAGTGTAACCTTGCTGGTGTGGCATAATGTCAACATTAAGATCCGGAATTAAACTCGCAATATTGCAATCCCTCTCTTGCAACCTTGCAATTCCTCTCTTGCAACCTTGAAGGGGTTGTTGCTAGAGGAGAGTGTCTCTTGGCCTCCAGGGGTCTGGTTCTCTCCCCGGCCAGGACGGAGCTGATGATAATCTCTAGACGGCCTCCACTTTCACTAGCTGGAAGTATAGGTCAGTGACATGACGTAGTATTATTGTATATAACTCTATGGTGGAGCCAGTAACTGGGTTAGCTGCAAGAGGCACTGGAGGGGGAACCCCCTCATCATGGTGGCGTACGGAGTGCTATGCTATTCGTTGTGTGATCCGCCTCTGTAAGCCATCGGGCCGTTTTTTGGATTCATATCCGTGGTGAATCATCTTCGGTCGTTTGCTTCACCACTCATGGTCTGTTCGAGAGGATGTGTTTGTTTCGGGTGGTAGGTAAGCTTGTTTTGGGGCAATTCATGATTAGCAGTTGTTGTTGTCTGGGCGGAGAAAATCCTTCGGGAAATCTTGTTTGAGTAGTGTTAGAGTAGTGTAGTCATTAGTCTTAAATTTAGTGTAGAGCATATGGAGTTGTGTCCTTTAGGCTCACGTAGAATATTAAATAAATAAATAAATAAAATAAAAACAATAGTGAGGCTTTGTTAAGCCGACTTTCTGCTTCCCCCAGAAAAAGAAAAAAACGTATCTATTTACTTTTCATAGAAATATTCAAATGTTAGTGTCTGGAGACAGACGTTGCGGCTCGGCGCTGCGTTGCGCTGTGGGTCGCTGATTGTGTGAGCTAAGCAAACGAAAATCAGCGTTTGTTTGGAAATGTGCGCTAAAGCGTGATTGGCGAAATTTAATTTGGTGAAACATGGGCATACGAATGAGCAACCAAACCGTACCGTTGTTTCAAACGGTGCATCTAAGACCTGCCGAGCGTACCACGGGCTAGCTTCCTCTAGTTACTTATTAATTTTGCAGGTACGGTGGGGGAAAGGCGGCTCGCTGCATCCGATGACTCTTTCCCCTCCCCCCCACTCCCCACCTAAAAAACTCCGACCGTTCAGAGTTTGACGAAGTGTCCTATGATCCCCTGACGAAGTGCCCCTGGACAAGTCTTGCAATCGACTGTCGACACGTTTAAATCAGCGGGGGTTAATACAACCCAGATTGTATTACAACACTCGACGACTTGCTGCTGAAGTGGCTCCTCGTAGTCTGGAAGACAGAAAAGCAGCGCAAACACACTTTCAGTTTCAAGATACTGTAACTAACCTTACATGTTACTTCATGTTGCAATCATCTGCAGCAATTTAAAGGTACATTCTTCCCAGTGCCATTTTTCTCGATCCTCCACATCAAGTATGGGCCCCAAAGGTCTATTAAACTTACCGTTAGTCTTTCCTTGGCTAAAAATCCGTTTTAAAATGTGGCGTCTACGAGATTTTCTGTTGAATATTGGGGAACTATATTTACTGTATCCTGCACGTGTATGATTCTTTGCGCGCCTACAATAACCTTGAAGTTTCATCTGTGTGCGCGCATGTACTCATTTTAATCGTTTGCTAATAATCTGGACACACGCTAGTGTGTCGCGCCAAGTTAGGCAACAAACATCACAACAAACATCACATCAATTCAATTGTCGAGGTTGTAAACCATTGTAGCGCGACGCCATTGCGTCAGTGTCTTATATCTTGAAGCATAGTTGGGCACATTTCAGGTACTTGGGGAAAAATAATAATGCGGTACAAAAGCTTAAATTGTGTTGAAATCGAGAGCAATGACCCACCTGACAAAAATTAACTATGCTGCTTTCAATGCAAAATCTGCCCCTCAATAACGTTGAAATTGTGTAACTCCGCTCATCCCCATGTTAAATCCCATAGGGTGATTATTCATCGGTTCCGAGATAACTGGAAGGCTTCCAGCTATGAAATTGGACGAATGGGTGCACTACAATACGAACTGCGTACCTTTTATGGTTTGGAGCCTGGGGGCGTAACAGGGATGGCGTGGGATGGCGAGGGAGGGCGCGTAAGTACGAAAATATTGTTATAACCAGTGTTAGTATTGTCGGCATCGTCTCTCATTGGTCGGCCAAAGTTCCGACAATGACAACGTGTATACTGACGTACGTGCCTAGGCACACACTAGTGTATCACGATAAATCTAGGAAAATTGGAAAATAAGCCAACAGCGAAAATCATACACTAGAAATAACGTAGTTCAGTAAGCCACCTTTATGCACTTACGTTTCGCCGGAGTGGCATGACCCGGATTCAAACCGGCTACCCAGTTCGCCCCCAGATCACTTGCATAGCGCCTTAATCGCTATGGCCACATCCTCCACTAGCGATTAAGGCGCTATGCAAGGTTGCCTCTGACTCTAGCAATGTTCAAGTTTTCATTTAACGTCCAAAGTATTATTCGGTGCGATTAAGTTGGCGAATGTTTTGGTGTGTTGATATCACTCCTTTGAAGGGTCGAACCATTCGGAACTTGGCGGTCCCTTTTACCAGTTTTGGTTTTTGATATGTTACTATGACATTAACAATCTAAAAGACTAGTGTGGTAAAAATACAAATTAATTATGCCAATAGATCGCCGAAGAAAAATTATAATATACTAGCCTAAACAAATAATAAATTGTGATGTTAAAATACGAAAATCACTCCGGTTAGTTACGACACAATCTTTAACTTGCTGCTGTTTCGTATTCTTTTCTCAAAGCCAACTGAGATACTAGCTGCGTTCCTCGCTGCCAAGAACGCAGCTACTATTTCAGTTGACCTTGGCGATGGTAACATGCGCGGAGGCGATCTGAGCGTGGCTGTTAAAAGGCAGGCGGAGTGTGCCTCTAAAAGAAGAACAATGATTTTCAGTCAGGCAAATAGTGTGGCTTTTCTTTATGCTTGAGGCCAGTGTGGGCGAGGTAGACGTAGGTCCTTCCCTGTTAGCACACGATGGGACGTGAAAAACTGTGACCGGAGAATTTTCTTTTAATCGTCGTTTGAGAAATTTGTACAGACACGATCAATGGGTTCACGGTGGCTGGACTATTAGGCGCAATGCCAATTGAGACAGTAGCTATGTTTTTCACTGCGAGGAACGAAGCTACCGTCTCAGTTGACCTTAGCTGTGGTAAATACGCGGATGTGATCGTCGCGTGGGTGTTGTGAGGCAGGCGGAAGGTTATAAGGCAGGCGGTATGTTGCTTTAATGAATACAGAAACTGAAGGTATGTCCCACACCACTTCCCATTTTTTGCGTTTCGGCGTTTTACTTCCCCTATACAATAAAAAAAAAATCTAAATCGAGGAATTTTAGAATTTTGATTTCTCTGCGTTTTCCTTCATACTTTTACTTCCATTAACTTGTGAAAATGGGTAAATCAGCGACCAGAGAAGAAGGAAGGCATTTGGCCGATGGAGTTGACAGAAGGAGTAGGAAGCGGCAAGTCGATCCATTGTGTCCTTCATCCCGAGCCCCCTCCCACGCACAACGTTTCCCCATCTGTTGTTTGCAGCATGAGCGTCTGGAAGCGCAGGTAGGGGTCTAAACTACCCCCCTCCCCCGCAGCCGAACCCTCCCTGCCCTATAACGGTTATTTCCTCCTCTGTAGGAAACCCACTATTTCCACACTGCATATATTTCGTGGATACTCGCTACAACCAAGAGTTGGTTAAGATATTTTAAAACTGGACGAACCCCTAAAATCTTACATTATAAACCAAAGTCTCATAGCAGAAATGAAGCAACCGCAACGACGACCCCCGGAAGGGGAACAATGAAAACGTGAGAGTGTGTCAATTCTTTGGCTTCGAGGTGAAACTGGGACGTCGTTGCCCTGAAAAGAAGTTGAAATTGGCACATTGTTGCCTCTGACTAACAATTTGCTCTGCGCGATCGTCGCAAAGGCATGTCTTAAATGACGTCATGGACGAAGGACAGTTATTTTTCGCACGATAATGGGAGTGGGGAGGGGCCTGAACGGGGAATGCCCGTTGGTGGGGCAGTGCTTACGTTAAAGCAACTATTTGATTATGATATTGCTTAGCGGAGGGAGAGGACTGACGGAAAGGGGGAGTGTTACACAAAGAAAAATTGACTGTTGCAGTGAACGATCAGGCAGCACCGGGTAAATACTGGGAAACAACCACGGGTCAAACAAAATCCCGGGCGAAGCCGGGTACGACGCTAGTAAATAATAATAATAAGATTTATCGCATCTGAAATGCACAGGACAGAGGACACCAAAGTTTCACTAACACTTAACAAATGGGTAAAATGACCTGTGGGCTGACATCATTTCACAGGTTAAAAACAAGGATTAAATACGACGAAAAGCCGAGGAATCAACAAGTGTCCAATACAGATGCAAACAGGGTTGTGAAAAACACGGGTTTTTTTTTGAAAAAGCCTAACCTGGGTGGGTTTTTTTTCGGGCTTTTTCGGATTTTATCGGGTTTTTCGGGCTTTTTCGGGTTTTATCAAGTTTTGCTGTTTATTTACTCTTTTTTTTATGTGTGCTGAATTTTTTGTGTGTTTTATGCACTCAGCTCTGTTTCAACTCTGGTTATGAACTCCTTTTGGAAAATTGATTACGATAGATGGTCCAAAAACCCGTGACCTGATTGCTTCCATGTTCCCCTTCTATAGCCTCACCAACACTTTGCTTTGGTAGAGAATCGTTAATGTTAGGCTACAGCTAGTTGGAAGGAATTTAAATTTGCGGATGAGACAATTGCGCCAGGTAGGGAATTCCAACTCTCGATAATTCTATATGAGAAAAAAAAAAAAAAAAAAAAAAAACTTCCTGCAGATAGGTCTGTTTTTGTAATTTAAAGTTATGACCGCGAGTGAAACCCGCCGTGGAAAGTGAGAGAAAAGGGAGAACAGTTGGAAGAAAATTGTGAAGAATTTGGCATGTAAGCGCCAAGTCGGCACGAAACCTACGCAGTTCTAGTGGTTCCATACCCAATCTACGTAACCTATCCCCGGCCAGCATTGGTCGCAGGAATACCATTGAGACAACGGACGTGACACTGTCGTGGTAGGTACAACCATAGATTAGAAAGTTAACTAGATACACCGTCTTACTTCTTCCCGTCCTACGCGGAGCTCTGGCGGTAGTTGCGGCTACTAATACATCTGCTAATGCTTTTGCCTTCGAAGCAGCAGAAGGCAAAGCATTAGTAGAGATATTAGTTGCCGCAACTACCGCCAGAGCTCCGCGTAGGACGGGAAGAAGTAAGAC
>JAHWFP010073904.1:62685-76696 GCA_023313725.1 Lithobius niger | reverse complement strand
ATAATTTTTGGGATCAGAGGGGTCCCCCTTTTTTGGTACGGGTACAAGACTTGCTGTTAGCCAGACATTTGGCAACTTGCACTCCAGGAAAGACTGATTAAAGATTTTTTCAAGTGGGTAAGTGATTTGACTACCGATTTGTTTGTAAAAATAGGCTGGTAGGCCATCTGGGCCCATAGCATGACCTTGTTTCATTTTATTTAAACAGTTTAAGATGTCATTCGACCTAAACATTACCATAGAACACTTTGCATTTTGATTTATTGATGTAAAATTTGGGTTTAGAATTGGGTTTGGGTGTTGAAGATCGTCCTCCAATCATTCTGTTTTTCATGAAACAAATGTGAGTCATTAACGAATCTTACTGTTTTTTTTTTCTATTTGCTTGCCTTCCGCTAATGGTTAAAGTGCTGTAATCAAATGTTATGATTTTGTTGCGTTACGTCAAAAAAGTTTGTTAGTTGTAAGGAAGCAACAATGTTTTTTTTTTAGCGTTCAAGTTCACTTGATTACCAGCAGCACAGTGTATGCTTCGTCGGAATTCCTTCAACTATCCAGGATTCCAAATTTACAATGGCGAGTGTTACATCGATAAATGTGAAAATCGTAATTTCGTCAATTATAAATAATCCATTTCCAGTAAATTCGAGATCAGCGATACTTTTTGGGGCTATCTAGCAATGCGAAAAAATTTCACAGCAATCCGAACTTTGGTTTGGGCTCAACCCAGACTACAACGTTGCAACCAACCAACATTTTGAAATTCGATCTCCGCTTTAGTCCACGTTTTGTTCCACCAAAAATTTCGAAAATTTACGTTTACACAAAGGTGGATTATAGAGTGAACTAATTTTAGACAGTTGAAACAGGCTAATATTTATTTTTAATTTTAAGGAGGATATGTTTAAAAGTAAAAAAGCTAGAACTACGATGTACTAATCTGCAGTTCACAGCAATCCCCCAAAATTACGTGCAAACAAACGTGGATTACGGAGTTAACTCATTTTAGGCAGTTGAATCAAGCAAATATTTTTCTAAATTTAAGAAGTATATATTCAGAAATAAAAAGCTAGAGATACAATGCAAAAATCTTGAATTTATAGCAGTCCCAAATTTTTACATTTTCACGTCGATTAGAGTTAATTAATTTTGAAACAGGCTAATATGTTTTTTTTTACGCCAGCGTACGTATGCCCACAGATTTTTGTTTTGCCTTTTGTAAGGGAGCATTACGTTATTTCCTTTGAATTTTATAGTATTTTCTACTAAGGAGACTTACTACGTTGTGGTGTCGAAGTCCTTACTGTTTACAAAACTGATAAATGTCACAGCGTCTTCGATTGACAGAATAAAAGCACTAAAAGTAGTTAAAGTTTTAAAAGCCAGCAAGTGCACATGTTTACAATAAAATGCGACGTTTCGGGAATTATCATCCCGTTGTCAAGCAAAAAAATAAATTTTATTGCATAAGCTACAAGTGACAAGATACACTTAAATGGTTTCCCATTTTAAAGAAAAGCAAGCCAGAGCAGTAAAAGGTAAAAAATAAAAAGTTTAAAATGGTAAAAAGTGAAGCCCAGTCAGCGCCAAAGCTGAACTGGGACGACCGCTCCCTAACGAAGCAGTGAAGAAGTGATTTGTAGAGCGGAGGTGGTGGCTATTTATGTGGGATGGCCCTGGTGGAAAAAATTTGAGATTCCAAATTTGTGAAGGATTGGTATATATTCCGAAAACTGTTTATTATTAGGCATCAAATTATTATGGACTGGTGGTCGTTGTGTTAGGATGCGAAGTGTTTCTAAGTTAAGACGTGCACGAAAATTATTTTCTTGACTTGCGTATTTTGAAGATCTGGGGTGTGCCCTGTCTTTATCTGGTGCTGACCAAGACAGTTGGTTTTATCTTTGTATTTAAGGTTGGATTTGTGCGATGAAATCCTTTTATTAAGTTCCTGTTTCGTGGTTCCTATGTAGCTAGCTGTGCATGTTGGTTCGCCACACGGGATTTGATAGATGACATTTTTTTGTTCAGTTTTATCTTTTTGCTCGACTGTAATGTTTTGCATAGTTAGTTTTTTTTTTATTTCGTGCTGCAGTGGAGACGAGAGTCAGATTTTGGGGAGCCAGCAATTTCCTAAGGTTTTCTGTGGCATAGGGGAAGTATGGAAGGCATATAAAATTGGATGGCTTGAGTTTTGGTGGGTTAAGTTTGAGAAGAGCACGGTGATCGATTAGTTTTTCTAGCAAATGGAGAGGATATCCATTTAAAGGATATCCATTTTCAACAAATTTATGCAGTGTGTATTGAAATCCCCCTCAAGCTACGATGTTCTATTTATAGCAACCCCAAAATTGTGCGTTTACACAAACGTGGATTATCGAGTTTACTAATTTTAGGCAGTTGAAACACTTTAGGCAGTTGAAACAGACTAATATTTTTCTAATTTTAAGTAGCATATGTTTAGAAATAAAAATGCTCGATGCACTTATCTTCAGTTTATAGCAATCTCAAAAATGTACGTTTACACAAACGTGGATTATAGAGTTAACTAACTTTTGGCAGTTGAAACAGGATAATATTTTTAATTTTAAGTAGCATATGTTTAGAAATAAAAATGCTCGATGCACTTATCTTCAGTTTGTAGCAATCTCAAAAATTTACGTTTACACAAACGTGGATTATAAAGTTAACTTAATTTAGGAAGTTGAAACGGGCTATTATTTTTTTTTCGCAAGTGTGTGTACCCACTCGTTTTTGTTTCGCCAATTTTAAGGGAGCATTACATACTTTGAATTTTAAAAATATTTCTTGTACTGAGGAGACTTACTGCGTTCTGGTGTCCAAGTCCTTACTCGTTACAAAACTAAAGATAAAACTTAGAGCATCTTCTACGAATCTGGAAGAACTCAGATGACACAGATGGCTCTAACTCCTAATTCATTGCACTCTTTGAAAGGTAAATTCTATATTAACTTAAAGGGCATCTTTTATGGCAATAAACAAGTGGCGTCCTACTTGAGTTAATTAGAAGTCGATTGCCAGCTGCTTGGCGTTATTTTTCTACACGTGGGCCCAGTGAATTTTTATGAGTATACAATAAGCTAAGCTAAGTAAAAATATCCTGTTTTAGAGGAAACCCTCCCACAGCCCAACAACCTCCTGCCCTCCCCTCCCCGCAAAAAAAATAAACCTGTTTAAACCAATTATAGTGAAGAGTCGATTTGTTTTCTCTTGCGAATACAGCAATCGATATGGCTACTAATTGTCTAAAGCTGATTTCACACGTTATAATGTTTGGGTGCCAGCCCTGGCTGACTCGTGACGGAGGATTTCACACGTAATAATGTTTTCTGGGCTAAAGCAATCTGGCCAGGGCTGACGCGCGCCCGCCTGGCCCACCTTTCCAGCCGAAGCCAGCCCTGGTTGGTCCTGGCCAGCACGCCTTAATTTAACATGTGAAATCCGAAGCGAGCCCTCCCGCGCTCGTAGCCTTGCAGTGCAGTCCACTACCCCACATGTCAACAAACAAATAAACCCCAAAAAAGAAATAGTTATGTGACAATCGTAAATTAATATTCGCCATTACACGGATTGAAAAACACGTGGGAGAAAAGAACTGAATATTTGTACCTTACAGTAAAAAAAACAAATTTCCCGTATTGCATATCAGCATGTCAGCAGGGTCATGATGCATCGCACTGATCAATTCTCAGCGTTTGGAATAACTGGCAGTGTTTTTCCCTAAATGATATATTTTTTTCCAGTTTTATTTCCTTTGCAAATTTCGCGCCATTAAAAGGATTTGTTTGGGTGTATACAAAGAAAAAAATTGTACTACAAGGAAAAATAAAGATTAGAAATTACCGGTAGTTTTTTTAATTTTTTATTTATTTTGAGCATAATAAAATAAAATACTAATCTAGATCAAAGAGCCATGTTTCAGAGAGTGCGAAGTTATGTTGTGATAATAACAGACTGTTGCAGAATGAAGACGTATTTATAAAATAAAGAGAAAATAATATGTTGAAATAAAAGTGACACGAACGGTATCCATTTTTCTGTTCTTGAACCTTAGACTGTCCCAACCAAGAACTCGAACCGTCAGTCTTTTGCTATGTTTATAGATCGACACTACAATCGCGGAACCACACTCCTCAGATTTAACTGTTAAGCGTTGATATTGGTATCCAAAGGACATCAGTTTTGACAATAGTTCCAAAATTAATGGCAACAGAAATGGGTTTCACACCCGTATTGAAATTAAAAACATTAGACTACATCATGAGTCTATGAACTACGGAACTTTTCATGGACTCATGACTACATTTAATAATGCAGAAATAAAATGGGGAACCAGCTGGTAGGTTAGTATTTACCGAATTAACGGAAAGGTGTTACTAATATCACACAAAAATAGTTTAAATTTTTTTTTAAATGGGTGTATAGCCTATTGACCGTAGTACAAGATCAAAGTAAAATAAAAAAAAAAAAAAACGGAGAAAAGACGAAAGAAAAAATCTGCGGAAAAAAGCCGGGAGGGGGGAGGAGACTTAAAGACACAAATAAAATGGGTTGATTATTTTTTTTCATGCTGTTATATAGAGGGTAGGTGGTTAGCTTAATTGTCTTGGCTCGAATTTCACCAGGCAGGGTGGGAAGTTCCTCAAGAAACGACTTTTGTAATTCTTTTTCCCTTGACTGTTTTTTTTTTCTCTCTGGAGAAGGTGGTGTAGTAATCTTCGTATTTGTTTTTTTTTTTCAATGCTTGGCTATTTTTAATTATTATAAAAAATTTTAGAGACGTCAGTTTGACATTAATGTTAAGCTTCTCCTAGAAACACGTAATTTGAGAAGTGAAGCCGACTCACTGCTCTTACCATCTTGCCGACAGATGGTCTTCCTAAGCGAGTGCGGGTCAGTTCTCAAGCATTTATTACGTGTGAAATCAAAGCGCGCCCGGAGCTTGGCATGAGGGCTGGCCAGGGCTGGCTCCAGCCCGGGTTGGCCAGGGCTGACCCGTGACGAATTATTACGTGTGAAAACAGTATAATACCGCATCCTATAACTGGCGTTTTAAATAGGGCAGAAGATTCTCTGTTGCAAGCGAGCGGCGAAATCCCTGCACTGTGGACTGGTTAACGGTACCTTCACTCAGGGCATTCCAAATGTGGACCACACGAACCGAGAAGAACTTCAGACGAGTATTATGAATACAGGCCTGTCTAGCAAGCTTCCATTTGTGGCCACGAGTACCAAACAGGTTAGGAGCCAAATCGAAGAAAGGAGTGTTCACATCGAAGAGGCCATGTAGAATCTTAAAAGTCAACATTAGATCAAATTTAATACGACGTAGCTCGATCAAATAAAGGAAAGCCGTTCCAAGTAGTTTAAATCATGGAAGGCAGGCAGTCGCTTGGTAAATCTGCGCTGGACGACTTCAAGTACGTCAATATCTCCCACCAAATGCGGCGACCATACAGGGGTCGCATACTCTAAGAGGGGCCTCACAAAAACCTTGAAGACCCACACGTTAGTACACCAATCCCCTGATATAAAATAAAATATTAACGAAAGCTGTACGACAGTAAGCTTGACCACAGCTCTTATGACAGTGTAGCGAAGGCTTCAAATTCTGGGAAAACCACACACCCAGGTCTTTCACCTTCAGGACAGAAGGCAAAATAGACTGTTCCAAGTGGTACTCATAACATGGATTAAGGAGACCAACGTGGAAGGTGAAACACTTGTGGGAAGAAATGGGAAGCTACCAAGTTGTAGACTACTCAGCCACCCTGCGGCACTCCAGGTCAAAGTCAGGGGATCTAAAAGGGGAGACATTTTTGGTACCGATTTTCAAATTGTCGGCAAATTTAAAACCAAAAATATTTTTATATCTAAAACGAAGGTCGTTCAAATAACAACAAAAAGCCAGGAAACCAGAACGGAGCCCTGGGGCACCCCACAAGGTACGGATACACCCGGCGAGAGTGACTCAGCAACAGATACTTTTTGAGTTTTGTAGGCCAAAAAAGGCGAAATCCAATGAGCTAAGTTCCCCTCAGTGCCACATTGAGTCAGTTTAAACAATAGTTTACGATGAGTCACAGATTCTAAGGCTTTCTTAAAATAGAAATAGATGGTGTCGCATGGAATACCGATGTCAAGTGCACCTGTCCAATGATCAAAAACACTTAACAACTATAACGTGGCAGACAGATTGGGAAGGAACCCAAATTGGTCTTGATTAATAATGGCGTTCACGTCAAAACACTTCAAAATAACATCCCGGATAATGGATTCCATAAGCTTACAGGCGATACAGGTAAGAGCAATAGGGCGATAGTTTGTAGGATCAGATGCTGACCCCTTCTTGTAGATCGGTACAACCACCGCAGGGCTCCAAATTTTAGGAACACAACCCTGGCTAAAAGAAAGAGAGAAAAGTCTCGAAAAAGGGTAACAAAGCTCCCGCGCTCACTTTTTGATAAGGAAAGCAGAAAAACCGTCAGGTCCACGCGAGTGGCTTGGATTAATTTTCTGTTAGACATCATGGACCGATGATTCAGAGAAAGGTACTCTTGCACATTTATCGGTAAGAAACCTAGGAGGCACTGGTAATGGAAGCGGCACGCCATCGTCAGTAATGAAATTTGTTGTGAAAACAGAGCAAAAAGACTCAGCCTTTTCGAGGTCATCTGTCAAAAAACCATTACCACAATTGAGTGGAGGACGCGATCTAGTAAGGGGTGTCTTCCAGCGATAGAATCGAAAAAAGGCCCCGGGACTACCTCCCCGAATAATTGTCACCTCCTGAGACCGATGCCAGGTTTCCATGCTGTTGGAAAAGAGAGGACGTGCTTTATTATGGCTGATTCCCACCAAGATCGGAACGGAAAAGGAATAGAAAAACGGAAAACAGAAAACGGAACAAAAAGTACAACCAATCCCACCGAGGTCGAAAGACTTAAACGATCAGGCAATGGCCACTAGCTGACCGGTTCGAGGTAATTAGAGCTTGACCACTCCCAGACTGGCTGACGACAAGCCTTCACTCTTCCCCATCTCACTTCTCGCCCTGCTTACGTAGGCTGCATTGGTTGGATTATTCCAGCTAATAAATACATATAATAAATACATATAATAAGCTTTGTAAACAAATATATAGAGGAAGAAAGCTAAAAGTGATCGTGCTTGTTTTCTAATGTGAAATAAAAACGGTAGGTCACGTAAGATTCGTCTTCTTCATATCATGCTGCGTTCGTAGTCGTTGTGTCGTAGGCAGATGCGCACATTTTCCATGATGTTTTAAACGATATTTTAAAGGTTGTCTGATAGTCCTGCTGCGTAGTATAACGGCCAAGAATGTGTTTTTTTTTAAGATAATCGCGGTAGTTTGCTCTTTTTAAAATAGGAATAACCGTGCTATTAGCGCACTTCTTCGATCAAGTTTTAAAGCGCCGGTGGCCGCCATAATTCTTTTGAATCGAGCGGGTTGTGTGGCCTTGGTGTCACGTGCCTTGTAGGCGCGAGGCAATTGGCTGACCGATATGCACTTCGAAACGGAACGAATCGGAAAAGCTAACCAGCAGTCGGGCGCATTTCGGAACGGAAAAGTTATCGGAAAGCGTCTGAGCATGCGCACGTGTACACATTTCCTTCCTTTTCCGATTCGATTCCGATTCCGGTTTTGGTGGGAATCAACCTTTACAGGCCAACCTGTTTTCCCGACTACTATCAACCCTTCCAGCGCTTACAAAGCTTAAGTTTCCATTGCCGCAACTTAGCGAGATGACCATACTCTCGATCCATTTCTGAATGGAACGAATGGCATTTTACAAATGAAAATATCGCCTGCTAGAATTCCCTGGAAGCAACTCCATGACTGCTAATAGCTGGATGCACTTCAAAAACAGGAGCATCCCAGTTTACACACGAGAGGGACGATATCAACGTGTAAAAAGTCAAGCCTAAAATTCTGCGTGTTAATGGCAACAGGGTCAGGCTCGTTAGGGGCCGTGAGTGGCAAATTAAGGGAGAAGGTAACAATACAGTGGTCACTGTTGCCAAAGTGGTCCTCAACATTTAAATCGAAGACAAGTCTATTATTGCCACAGAAACCCAGATCCAGAATATTTTCTCCCGTAGTGGGTTTATCAACAAGCTGAAGAAGCCCCCAAGTGTGCAATAAGGTCCAGAAACCGACGGTGGTGGCGATCGGATGCCTAACTGCATCACCGGTCCTCACAGTGGAGAGGTTAAAATCCCTTACTAAATAGAGTGCCTATTATTAAGTAAGTCTGTATCGTGTGAGTCTGTGAGTTTGTATACGACCTTCCAATTATTCGATTTTCCAGTTAGACAATTACCCATCGCCCCGTCCCGTCCACTTGACGGCCCCCCCTTCCCAAACTTTGACTTGATAATCGCTATTGACTTGAAAATCTCTACTAGATGCAGCGACCTGTCCCAATAAACTGTGATCATGTGGCTCACTGAGATATCCGTTGCTTGGCAATGTCGCTCCGCTACAGCCATAAATTGTGTACCCCTCAAAGACGGTTTTAGGTTTGACCGAAAAGTTTTGTGCAAGCATAGTAGAAATAATTGTTAGCAGTAACGTTCCAAAACATCCAAACTAAAGTGTTTGAAAATAAAATACGATCGTGTTTTTTTCATAATGTGGAATGTATTTATTTTTTAATTCAGTCTTCAATGGGGAGACATACCATCGAGTAAAAAGGTCTACTTTAGTTCATTTTTTCGGATTTCAAAACTATATTTTGATGTCACAACCTTACAGGCCTTGACGTTTTTCGTTTAATCGGTATTTTAGGTCGCCCCTAATCTTGCGAACAATAAATCTCTTTTTGAATAGCTCAAATAGGCTTTAATTGCAAAATTATAATTATAAAGCTGAGCAAATTGTTAAGTGTCAGCTATGGCAGATGTCATTTTTTCCCCACCATCTCACTGCCTCCTCACTCCGATTTATTGCACAAAATTTGCCTTTATAATTTTCTAACATCAAATTACTAATGAGTAGCCGGTAAACAGCAGCCATCAGCCAATCACGTCTCCTTAACGTGGAAAATATGAGCATCGGTTATTTTATCCGGTAAAACTTTGGCTTCGATCCTCCATTTTACGATCGACGATCAAAACATCTGGTTTCCTGGTTTATGCCACATAACGAAAGTATGACATATCTACATATGGTAGGCCTAAAATAATTTCGAAACATATACGAAGTAACTCATAGTCAAGTGGGACGCCTGACTCGGCTTCCTGTCGATGCGCGATTAATCTTTGGTTACCATGGTGATAGAGCGATCAGCCAGCATTAGCTTCCCGCCTACCATGTAAGGGTGCGTTTACGCAACGAATCACCTTTGCATTCTCGCAGTTAGAAGCTAGAAATTATCTGAAATTCCAACATGGCGGCGGTTTTATCTCTGCCAACTCGCTACAAAACGAGTCAATAATTGAGCTTGCGATTGGGAATTCGTCAGGTGGAATTCTTTATCTTACTGTCACTAATTATAAGACTGCAAGCATTTACTCAAACGATGTCGGAATTAGCTAATCCAGGAAGCGTTGTTGCCATCATAACGACACCTTTGCCATCGCGAGTAAATTCTAGCAGCGAGACTGCAAAGGCGAGTCGTTGCATAAACGCTCCATTAGGCATAATCGCCGCAAGTATTCTCAGCGTGGCACGGTGGTAGGAGCAATTGCCTTACGCTAAATATTACAAGATATTTAAATAACCGTAAATAGATTAATAATACGGTAATTGTCATAAAACTGAGTAATGTTACGGATCATATTCTATTTTAAATCTTAGAAACAATATTTTCATTAAAAATAAAACACGGATTCATATAGGGTAACGTATCGTGACTGGTAGTGGTGGTTCAACAACAATCGTCAGCTTTCACGGCGAGTCAAGCTGTTTTCGGCAAGTTTGTGATGGATTTTCGGGGAAACAAAGCTACTTAAAGACGGGTTGGCACCAAATTAAAATGTGAGGCATTTACCCCTATCGAGTTCTCACGTGCAGCAAGCAGAAAAATGCACAAAGCAATAAATTTAAACACAGAAACAAGCCACGTGCCTTCTGAATTATTGAGTAAAAAATTTGGGACGTCCTCGTGCACTTTGGCAACAAGCTGTAAAAATTAACGATATTAATGCCACTAGATGGCGCCAGGGTATTTTCTTTACATTCTACCACGGCGCCATCTCCTGACATTAAGATTGTTAACCTTTATAGCTTGTTTCCAGGTGCACGAGGATGTACCACATTTTTTCTCAATAATTAAGGAACACATGCCCTGTTCGTTGTGTTAAAAGATATTTCCTTGTGCATTCCTTTGCTTATTGTAAGCAAGTGAAAATCTAGAGAAATCTGGAGAAATCTAGAGAAAACTAGAGAAAACTAGATAGCGCTCGATGGCTCTGGAATCTCCATATTTTCGTTTGGTGGCACTCCGCCATTAAGAGATGGTTGTTTCTCGTTTCAAATACAATTCAGCATAGTTTTAACTATAAGCAAGCCGTTCTGGTTAGGCCTACCGCCGCTATGAGAAGCTTGGCGATCCAGGCAACCCCAGTACCGTGATAATATACATACGGTACTTGAATATCGGAAATAGTGGAAAATAAATTAATAATTGTCGTAAAACTTAGTATTACGGAATATTCTAATTTAAATTTATGAACAACACTTTGATTAAAAATAAAACATGGAATTTACGTTCCTTCAAGCGCTATGTCAGTTGTCTGCTTTCACGCGAGTTACTTTCGGTTTCGGTTAAGTTTGTGATAGATTGTTGGGGAAGCAAAACTACAGTATGCATGGTGACGACAGTAGAAAATATCATTCCTACACATACTAAACGAACCAGTGAGTGCATGTGGCAACAATTTGTACGCTTTCATCATTTCTTGCAAACAGGAATTGTGAATTCAAGCGAGAAACCACTGCAGTACAACTAGCCCGTGATATGCAAGTAGAATTTTTATTTTAAAGTTGATGTTTACGGGAGACGGTATATATATTCTCGTTGCAAATATAACTCGAGCGTAGTTTAAGTATCGATAAATTTTCTCAACCGCTCGTTACATTCCAAAGCTGATAAAAACACCTCGCACAAGCGCTCGGTATTTTTTCAGCTTCGGAATGTAACTCTTGGCTGAAAAAATTTATCGATAAAAAACTACGGTCTCGTTATGTTATTACTGATAAAAGACTTAATTGTTTTCATTATTTACTTGTAGCGGTATTTCTCCTTCTCTTGTCGTAGGGCAGATAACCTGTTCAGGTTCGTTCTCCTAAAAACAAAAACAAACAATCTCCTTGTCTTGTCTTGTCTTGAACATTTGCTTCATAATCTAATATTATCGTACGGTCCCTACCTTTCACAATGCTAAAAACGCACAGCGATATATCCCATATCACCACACTTTACAGTGCATGATATTCATATCGCCACACTTTAGTGTGATGAAATCCCATATCACCACACTTTACTGTGGTGATATGAATATCACCACACTAAAGTGTGGCGATATGGGATTTCATCACACTAAAGTGTGATATGGATGCCATGCACAGTAGTGTGGGTGATAAGACATTGCTAATACTTTCATACGGTAGAATTCCTTAATAAAACCCATGCGAGAATTAATTTGATTTTTTTTATGTCAACCAAAAGTATCCAAATGTTTGCTACAAAATAAAATCGTAGCTACCTTCGTTCCTCGTTTTAAAAAAATATTGACGCCCGTGCTCTTTTATTACGCAACAAAATAAAAGCAAATTAATTCACGCATGGTTTTATAAAGCAGTTCTACATTTCGAAACACAGACAAGAAAATTGAATGCTTTAAATACTTATTGGCCCCCCCCCCAACAAAAAAGAAACCAGCTGGCGACTCTAAATAAAAAAAAATTACGTGAACTTGCGTCGGCCTTTCGAAAACATCAAATGAAATAACATACGAACTATACATTAAATTTCATCCCTCAAAATGAAGCGTTACGCTGTTTCCCCCCCCCCCCCCCCCCTTCCCCACCTCACAAAATTACGTGAACTTGCGTCGGTCTTTCGGAAACACCAACTGAAATAACATACGAACTATATATTAAATTTCATCCATCAAAATTAAGCGTTACACTATTCCCTCCCCCCACCCCGAAATAAAAATACACCCTTAACATTCTAACTGCCTGCCCACACTTCAGCACATAACTGTTTACAGGAATACGTACGTTACCTCTGAATCCTTCACTGTCGTCCAAATCAACGTTTTCCATTAAAAGGTATCAAAGACGTAAGATGATACTACTCCCATGAAATGTCGTCAGAAAATGACAAACGCGAAGAACCAACTGTTCAGACAGCACATTATGCAAATTGAAGGACGACTCGTTACGTGAATGACATGATTTAAAAAATTTTTTAAAACACCACTTACGTGAACCTAAGGCATTACGACATAATTTTTACATGATGAAGTTTGTGTGATGTAAGCAAAGATAAAAAAAAAAACGTGTTTCTCCTATACGATTAATAAAAAATCTCCCTCTAGACCACCCTGTTCTAGACACATATCCTACCCCCGCTCACCCTCATCTCGCTCGAATGGTATCGGCCGCAAATCTGACTGCAGCAAAACAAAGTGACGACACAAAGTTTGCATAAACAACACAGCTTATTACCCCACCAATTTTGTTTTTCGTTTTTATAGTTACAGACCGTACGATAAATTAGTTATAGAACCCGTGGCAAACTGTATGGGATTTATGAGCCGATGGGCGATATCCCTCACGTGGCCAATCCGCTCGAACTACGTCTCGATGACGTCTCGGCTTCGCCTCGAACGTCATCTCGACGTAGTTCTCGCGGATTGGCCACGTTCGGGATATCGCCCATCGGCTGATAAATCCCATACAGTTCGTCAGGGGTACTATAACTATTATTTATCGTGACAAAATGCTTACAGATTACTTCCATTAAAGGCTAGATCACAGGTTTTTGGGAGCAGTTAACGAGATGAATTTTTGTCAGTGGCTAATTTGCAGAAGCGGTTTTATATTCTGCCTGGTAGAATTACGCAGATTTCGCCTACCTACAGCCGCCTCTCCCCCCCCCCCCCCCAAAAAAAAATACAAGGAACATTACACAAAGCCAGAACGCCCAAGGGCTATACTAGTGTCCCATAATTCAGTACTTCGGCTGTTAGCTGCTGTGATTATGGCTGCCCAAACTTGCTGCTCGTGGCTGCTGGTTGTCGATATTTCACGGCTGCTGGAAACCAAGATTTGTCACGTGACCAACAGAACGGTTTCTGGTTTCCTGGATTAGCTGCTGGCTGCTCCCTAGTTTGGCTGCCCAATTTGCGCCGGGCAGAAAAATGAAGCAGAAGATATGGCCAAAAGCTACTCAAAAAAGGGCAGAAGATGGGACTGAAGGTCCATAGAAAGACGATGCAGAAGATATGGCTAAGAAGCTACACAAAAACAGTGCAGAAGATGGTACTGAAGGGTGTGTAGTGCTCAAAGTGGTCTGTATGCTCTTCACAAAATCTTTTCGACCCATACCTTTTTTTATGTGAGGAACAAGTTTGAATAACGTTACTTCGCTGATATTTTTAACTGTTTGTTTAATCGTATCACGATTAACATTCATCAGTTTTCTTTTGTTTTTTTGTCTTCAAGTAATTTGAGGCCTAAAAATTTGTAATATCCCTGGCAGCCATAGAATTTATTAACATGTAGCAGCTTTGAGTGCATGGCATGACTACACAGACGTTGGTAACCTCACTTTAACACGAATATAATGCCTGATATCATTCTACAATGATGTACGAATGGAAACATCAGCTCATCGAGTATACAGGAAGGAAAGCTCTCCATTGGCACGTGTTGTTGCCCAACAGGTTGTTGGTCATCCGGGTGTTATACCTGGGTGACGCACCGAGTGGTTTTGCTGATATACCGTGGATT
>JAHWFP010073904.1:31217-59334 GCA_023313725.1 Lithobius niger | reverse complement strand
TGTCAGTAAGAGGCTGGAAAGCATTAGACCCTTACTACCCGGTGGTCAGCAATAAATACATTTTCATGAAAAACTGGAAATCATCCTACAATGACCCATGTGATGATCAAGTGGTAGTATGGTTATACGTTTCCTGCTTTGCTTTACGTTGAAAATTATTTTTCAATTTAGTAACATGCCAGCATATTCGTAGCAAACAGCATTATGGTAATCCTCTACCATAAATCTACGAAATATAATAAAAATTCTAAAGCATCAAAAGACAAAATGCCAAACTTCACAAGAAAATTGTGTTATTAAAGTTCCAAAACAATATTCTAAGAACAAAGAAAACCTGCTACAACCGTTCATACACACGTTTAGTCCGAAGAGACTAGAACTAATCTAACCACCGGGTAGTAAGGGTCTAATGCTTCCAGCCTCTTACTGACAAAATTTTACACCTAGACCCTAACTGTCAAAGCTTGTCCGTGTTCCTTCTAGGTTTTGACTTTTAGATCCTTACTCTAAACATTTAACGTTCCGTTTTTGTTTATTAATTATAACATGCTTAAAATTGCTATTGCATTTAACGTCCAAAGTATTATTCGGTGCAATTAACTTGGCTAACAGGATTAACCTTGGCGGCCTTTCCTTGGTTGAATGATATCACTACCTGCAAAGGCCGATCCTTTTTGTAAACTTGGCGGCTTTTTGCACTGGGTTTAGTTTTTGGTGGATCCCACTATGCTCTGGTTGATGACTGGAAAGGGAGACCTGGCAAAGTCTCTGATCTTCTTTGCCGATCAGATAGTATGAGAGACTGACGTCATCATTTAGCGGCTGTGGGATCTGTACTGGCATATTTTAGACATTTATCTGTTCCCTGCAATGATCGCAGGTTTATTAGAGTTATCCCATGAGTTGAGCCCTCCCCTTACTTGATATCTTTCTCCTTCAAAACGTCTATTAATTTTCAAATTGGGCTGGTTCATCTAAACGAGTAATAGTTTGCTTTAGATGACTTAAGGTTCCAAGAAATTTATTAAATAAAAGTGTTTCCACAAGAAGTGGTGCCGACGATTCCGGAGGTTCTCAAGTAACTAGTTCAGTACCTAATTCAGAAGTTCAGCCATATTTTCTACTTTGTTATGAATGTCAGCATAATATGTAATGTACATTCCACGTACAACTGACTAGTTGTTTTTAATGATGATTTTTTGTAAAAGATTTTTGTTTCACTTATGACAAATCTGTCAGATATCCCTGCTGTAACTGGCAGCAAAAAGTTACCTTACCAAATTATTGTAACAAAATAAGGCTAGCGTACAAACTTTCCAATTTAATCAGCAGAAAAATGTGTCGTAAGCACGTTCCTGGTAACACCCAGATGCAAATCCCATGTTTATAATATAACTAGCATCGTACCCGGCTTCGCCCGGGGTTTTCTTTCGCCCGTGGTTGTTTTCCAGTTTTCGGTCGGTGTTGCGTGAACACTAACTGCGACTGGTTATGTTTCTTCCTGTAAGTTTCCCTTTTCTTCCCATCTTCTCCCATCCCTTTCATCCCATCATCTCCCTACCCTAACCCTCCCCTCTCCCCTTTCCATCCTTCCTATCCTGTTACCCACACAGACGCACTGTCCCCACTCCCTTTTTATCGCTTTGGCTTGTGACGTCATTTATCACTGTTGCCTGAACGTCGACTGAGCTGGGTTGTTGTTTGGGATGTTGTTGTTCAGTTATGTCAGGTTGTTGAAGGGATTTATTTTCTACAATAAACTTATTGTCCTTTTTTGCAGAATTGTCCTTTTTTAAAGAACTAAATTTTGCAATATGTTTAAGAAATAGTTAAACAAAAAAAACAAAAAAACGAAAAAATACAATGGCACCAACAGGCCACTGCTGAGACGAGAAAATTTCGTCGTAATTCCTGCTAACTTTCTATGCTTTACAGCACACAACATTGGGCCCCTTTTCTTTCTTTTTATATTAATGAGGAAAAAAATAAAGTGAGTGTTTAGGTAACTTGTTTTGACAAGAGATGGTGCTTTCACAGGAAGTGGGGCTATCACAGGAAGTGGTGCTTTCACACGAGGTAGTGCTTTATGAAGAACTACAAAGAAATTCATGATTCCAGGAGGTTATATTGATGTTTAATTTTGTTACAATCCAAACGTAAGTTGTATATTTTATATTCGTTGTGAAGACCGACTAAAAAAATCTCAGCTAAAAAAATCCATGAGTCAGAACTTTAAAAGACTCGTTGCCTCATAAGTGAGTCATTAAATGACGTACACTGTAATTTTACTGCAGAAGGAACGGTAAACTAATTACTAGTTGTTTGTACTAGTCGAAAATACGTAAAAAATGGTTTATGGCAGTACTATAACTCTCCGATATCACTCCCATAAATGGCGAAAAAAATTATGGGTCCCTCTATCATTACCGAAATTTCGTATCTAAATAAATACTTTCGTGCCTATAGAGGGAAAAGTAAACTTTTTGTCATGTTTTTAGAAAACCATATCTTGCAAAATTTGATATAGAAAAAAAATATAAAACAATGTAAAGCCAGGGAAACGACTAAAACCAAATTAAAGCTTGCACTGTAAAAAAAACTACATGGAGACAACAGGCCATTGATTCCAAGTGCGTTTTTCTCGTTATTTTTGCTAACTTGTCATTCTTAACATTTCACAATGTGTTTCTTTGTTTGTTGATAAAGAAAAAAAAATAAAGCCAGTGTGTTTGTGTTCAAGACAGAGTTCAGCATTATCTGTTCAGTGACTGGAAAAGGCATGACAAGGAGTTAGAATAGTGTCAGGGATTGTTATCGTCCTTTACTGGCTGTAGGATCTATACTGGCAGAGCAGACATTTCCTCAACCCCCTGTATTGATTGGAAGTTTCTTGGTTTGATCCCAAGGGTTTGACCCTTCCATTACTAGATTTCTTGCTCCTTCAAAAACCACTACTAGTTTTCAATTTGAGCATTACATTGATTTTAAAAATCTAGAAACTTATTTTAAAAAGTATTTCCGTATTTTTATATTCGACGTACAAATATCCACTTGGTTTTAATGATGAAATTAAAAATAAAAAAAAATCATTTGTGTCAACCATGATATATCGATCAGCCATAAATAGTGGCGAAAATTGTATGGTTCCTTCTACCTTTGCCGAATTATTGTATCTAAATGAAACTAGTATACCAAATGTCCGGTTAATAAACTGAAAAAGCTTCATAAACAATTTCTCGATAACGCTACAGATGCAAAATACTGAAAAAAGCACCTTTAATGCCTTCTACTCCAGAGTACAGAGGGGAGCAAAAAGTCTGGCGTGCTAACAATGATCAAATACAACAATTAAGATTTGCGGCATCGTTATGTTTCTTTGCAATTCAATTCAATATGGCTTATTTCCGTGCCGTGACCTTTAGTCATGTGCCTGCAGCTAATAATACATTGCCCAATTCAGTTCAATTGCTTATAACAATGCGTTAATTCTCAATTGTTGAGTTTGGTCATTGTTAGCAGACCAAACTTTTTGCTCCTTTCTGTAAATACAAAGGGGGCCTTTTTAAAGTCCCGTATTTACGTAGGTGTCAGAGACACGATTAGAAGATCTTCCATCAATATCACTACCATAAATGGCGAAAAATTCGTGGGTTCGTCTAACCTTACCGAATTTTCGTGTCTAAGTAAAGTAAATACATTGTCTAATATGAGGCAAAAAATAAATAAATAAATAAACCCACAACGTAAAGTCAGGGCAACAAATAAAAACGAAATTAGTAAAAGTAGATACAACTGTGAAAAAACCACAATGGAACCAACAGGTCATTGATGATACCTGAAATGTATCTTCTTTATCTCTGCCAATTTGTTATCCTTGACAGTTCATAATGTTGGATCCACTGCATTTCTTTGTTTATCACCAAAGAACTGAAATAAAGACATTGTTTGTTGCAAGGACCCAACACACTCTATTTGACAGGCGGAGCTGATCTGGTTGATGACTGGAAAGGGGATCCTGGCAAAGTCGCTATACGTCTGTGCTAATCAGGATGGTATGAGACACTGCCATCGTCTTTCAGCGACTGTGGGATCTGTACTGGCGTATCGTGATCATTATCTCTTCTCTGCACTGATCGGAGATTGCTCTTCCCATACTTGATAGGTTTCTCCTTCAAAAACGTCTAGTAATTTCAAAATTTAGAAGGTTCATATACCGAGAATTAGTTTGTTTCAGATGACTTAAAAAATTAAAAAAAAAAAAACGTGTTTTCACACAAAAATGGTTTGGAAAATCCTGGAGGGTATCAAGTACTTTCTCCATTACCTGAGACTGGTGGATATGCAGACTATGCCAGTCTGTTCCGTACCAGGATAGAGACTGCCCTAGTTCTTTAGCAGCTGTGGGATCTGAACTGGGGAATATATTGTGGACACTATCTCGACCCCTTGCAATGATTGGAGGTTTTCATGTTGTAATACCCATGGGTTTGGCCCTTCCCTGATTACATTTCTTTCTCCTTCGAAAAGTCTATTAATTTTTAACTCTTGCATTAGATTGCTTTGGATGACTTAAGACAACAACAACAAAATTTTAATAAAGGGTTTTCGAAAGAAATGGTGCTGATGATGCTGTTGGTCATAAAGTACCTTCTCCACTACTTGATCCAGCAGGTTATCCAGATTTTCCATTTTGTTATGAATGCTAGTAAATAATGTATATTCGACGTACAATTCACCACTTGTTTTTAATGATGAAATTAGTAGAAAAAAAAAACATTTTCGACAGTGATATCTGATAAATATGTCAGATATCACTGGCGTAAATAGCAGTGAAACGTTGACGGGTCCCTCTAACCTTGCCGATTTATCGTAACTAACTGAGACAAGTACACAAAATCTCCAGTTTAATAAATGGGGAAAGGCTTCATCAACAATTTCTGGATGATACCCAGATGGTAATTATTTTTAAAAAGCACCTTCTACTTTGGATATACATACAAAGGGGGCCTTTTTTAAAGTTCCGTATTTACGTAGGTTTCGACGACTCGATTTGATTTCGCATCGTCTTGGTTCGCATGGCACGCCTCTAACAACCCGTCTATGCTTAATTTGGGTTCACAGTTTGTTATCGTGTGAAGCGTGGTGTTTGTATCTGACCTTGTTATTTTGTATTCTTACATACTTATACGTCATGGTGTTGAAGGAGCTTATTTTCGAAAGTAAACTTCGAAAAGTCCGTTTTTAGAGAACTATATTCTGCAATATATTTAAGCAATAAATAAACAACAACAAAAAACACAACGAAGCCAACTCGCCACTGTTAATACAAGAAATAGTCATCATTATTGATGCTCATGTGTGATGCTTTACATTTCAAAATTCTGGCTCCATTTTTTTGTTTTTTTTTTGTTTATTAAAAGGAAAAAATAAAGAGATTGTTTAATTTGTTTTCACAGGAGATGGTGCTTTCACAGGAGATGATGCTTTCACAGGAGATGGTGCTGTCACAGGACCTCCAACAGATGAAGGTTATCCTGATTTTGCTATAAATGAAAGCATAATAAGTATTTTTACGGCTGGTTTAAAGACTATCGTATGAAAAATTTCAATTATTTTCCGTTCAGCAAACCAGTGAGATTTGATATTCTTGGATCGTTTTATGTGTACATCACATTTCTCTGAAATCTCAGCTAAGAAAGCCCTGAGCTTTTCTATCTAAATAAAGTAAATACATTCATGTCGATAGAGAAACAAGTAAACCTATTGTAACTTTTGCTTGCAATATTTTCAGGCAGAAAATAAATAAATAAATAAATAAACAAGCACGCAATATAAAGCCAGGGAAACGAATAGAAACGAAATTAGTAAATATAGTTACTACTGTAAAAAACGCAATGGAAACAACGGGCAACTGATGATACATGAAATTTGATTTATTATCTCCGCTCACTCGTCACTCTTGATAGTTCACAATGTTGGATCCCTTGTATTTAGTTCTTTATTAACAAGGTAAAAAATAAAGACAGTATTTTTTTTTATCAATACAGAGCTTTTGCATATCTGACAGAGGGAGCTGATCTGGTTGATGGTTCTATAGGGAACCCTGGATTCGTCTGTCCTTTTGTGCCGATCTAGTAGTATGAGAGACTTCCATCGTCGTTTAGAGGCTAGGGATCTGTACTGGCGTAATGCGGACATTATTTTGTCCCTACAATGATCGGTGGATTTTTGGTGTGATTCCCGGGTTTTGCCCTCCAGTTACTTGATATCTTTCTCGTTAAAAAACGTCTAGTAATTTTCAATTTCATTTCGTTCATCTAAACCAGCAATAGTTTGCTACAGATGCGTTAGCTCCCAACAAATTTATTTAAAAAAAAAAAGTGATTTTTTACAAATGCTGAAGATTCCGGAGATAATCAAGTACCTTCTCCAGTACCTGATCCTGGAAATTATCCAGATTCTCTATTTAGTCATAAATGTCAGCCTAATAAGTAGTAGATATCCGTGAGTCCTTTCGATTTAACGGCGAGCGAGAAACGGCTAGTCCACTATCGGAGGGGGGGGGGGGGAAACACGAGTTGGCGAAGCCCACGAGTTTTTCCCTCCAGCCCCGAGATAGTGGACTAGCCGTTTCGAGCTCAAGAGCAATTATAACCGTTAAATCGAGAAGGACTCACGGATATGTACTTTAATGCTAAGGTGTGACGTCGAGCTAATTTATCGTGGTATTTAGAGTTTTTTAAAGACTTGTTTCAAGAATTTAAGATTTTTTTACATGCGATTTATGTAAATTCCTGAACGGAAGTTCCGGTTTAGAAACGGGGTTGGAAGCTTCCTGTGTATGAAGGCTGACCGAAGGGGAGAGACGTTCCGTAATACCGATGTTTGTGTTTAAGGTAAAACTGTATTTTTTTCTACTTTAATAGTTTAAATAAGATGAGTAGATAAAATACGCTATTCGCTTGAGTCTCGTAGGTTTTTAGGTGTATTTCAAAGTGTCAGTAGCCTAGTTTTCGTGCCGTCGGAACGAAAGAGGGTTGGGCCATTCCTCCGTGGGTGGGGGTCTAGCATAGTACGCGAGTTTTTTTATTTTTTGTGTTAGGCTAGAAAGAAATGTGTCGCAGGTTGTAAATGTGCCTGTTTATGCTGGTTGCATTTGTGTTGTGTACGGTAATTTAAAAAAGTCGGGTCATATGTCATATGGTGGAGCAGGGGTTGTGTAGACCCTCGTAAAAAGTGTTAGATTATCAAAAAAGTGTGGGTTATCAAATTAACCCACTGTGACGTGTGTGGGTTTTCACATTAACCGTATACTATAACGACTACACTTTTAGCATGGGGATGCATTAGCGTGACGTCACCACCGTGCATTAAGTAATATGACATTCAACGCAATACTGACTAATTGTTTCTTTAATAAAATTAGTAAAAAAAAAACCATTTGTGTCAGTTATGATAAATCTGTTGGGGTTCACTGCCGTAAATGGCGGTGATAAGTTAATGGGTCTCTTATCGTAACAAAATAAGAAAAGTGTACAAAATTTCCAATTTAATAAACGGGAAGGGTTTCATAAACAAGTTATTAATTTCACTCAGACGCAAATCACTTTAAAAAAAGAGTACCTTTAACCCCTTCTACTCCAGAGGGGACCTTTTTTAAAGTATATACTTAGTTTATCGGAGATGCTATTTAATCTCCCATCTTCTTGGCTCGCATGCCAAGCCTCTATCAAGTCTGCTGTGCTTCGGTCGACTTACTTGAATTCCTAGGTTGCCTACCCTCATGTGCCGCTCGTTGCTGGAGCTTTTTTTTTGGGGGGGGGGGGGAGTGCGTGTGTCATGGGGTTTAATATTTCCACCACATTTCACAATATTTTGAGGCAATAAATAAAATAAAGTTAGGAAAAAGACAAGAAACGAAATTGTAAATGATAGTACCGTTAAGAAGAAAGTATAGAAATACACTAAAGCGCTAATTGATGTCTTAATTATCCGTCCTTATTTCTGCTCACTTGTCATTTCTCACGGCTCACAATGTTTTATTCCATTACCTGTTTTTGGTTATTGCTAAGGAAAAGAAATTAACACACAGTTTAATTTGTATTTACAGAATGCCCTAATGACACTAAAAGCACTCCAGATTTTCCATATTGTTACGCATGTCAAAGTAACAAGGATTGTGCGCATTGCAATTGTGTATGCAGTAATGTGAATGACATGGAACAGTACTGCTGTGTACCAAGGCGTCTGCTTCAAGAAAGTAAGTGTAAGAGTATAAACTGCCAATGGAGCAGCGTCATATAGCTACAAGAGAGATACCTGCAAGGGGCACTAGATTGAAATGGTGGGTTAAACAACGGCACTTTTAGTCAAGCCAGTGCTTGAGAATGGATTTCGTTGGCTTAAAAAACCGTTGTTTTCTCCAATCCCTTATGCTACGAGGTTGTAATCGGAAAATAAAGATTCCATTTGCTTAAAAATGTCAGCAACTGCCAACAAAACGACAAAAATCGCGCGTTTTAGGCCTAAGAAATGCAGTCTAATAGCATTGGCTTCAGTTAAGACGCTCCTCTTTTCCCCCACCAGTGCACCTTGCAGCTAACCCAGTTACCGGCTCCACCATAGTTATATACAGTACTACTACGTCGTGTCACTGCCCTATAGAGCAGTGACATTTGTCGCCATATTGGCTCCAAGTATGGGTACGAGCTAGCATTTGGAGAGCTACAAGGTGCACTACATGATCGTGCACTATGATCGTGATATTTGTTTGATTGTTTGTGTGTCCGCAGTTTGTGTCTGTCATATCGAATTGGCTGTAGGCTATAAGTGAAACGAAATTGTATAAGTAATGATTCGAACTGTGTTTTCAACAAAGAGGCACAGTACTAATGACGTCACAATATATAGATCAGTGGTAGTAGGGAAGGGGCAGGAGAGACGCTGTTGAGAAAGCCAGCACGCGACTCGTAACACCTTGAAGTTGCCATGGTAACGTGATTTTAGACCTAATTTTCATTTTTTAGGCCTAATTTTTTTAACGGCAGTTTTAGTTTCGTAAGTAGCAGATAGGCCTAATGGAGAATTTGGTTCGATCGTAAGCCTATTCATTCAGGCAACAATGCGACAAGACACTTTCAAACGAAGCTAAAATGTTTTTTTGTTTTTACGGCTGCGTTAACACAAATCTTTAGGATTTCAATTCGACGATGAAAATGTTATTATTTAATTTACTTACATCGAAGAAGTCTATTAGCTATAAGGAGGTAACGATGTTTTAATTTGCCATGTTATTTAACTAACTTTTGACACTGAATCTAACGTTGTAAACAGTGGTCGTCTCTATCTGGTACCGTTGCGAAGTTGAAAAAAAGCGACGGACGGACGGACAAAGTCGTTGCAATAGTCTTCTCAGCCGGTACGGCTTTACAGAAGACTAAAACGCATGTGTGCATTGAGCCTTATGGTTTTGGACATACCGATGCTCGTATTGACGTTTCGTGAAATTTTGTGCTCTTCAGTCACTAACCGTAATCTGTCGCTTTCCTTACACTTTGTGCCGTCTCTGGTTCAATTTAGAACTTGATTCAGCACTTAAATCATCCACAAATTCAATCGCAGGTGGTGTTGTTGAGCGGCAGCTGAACAAGGTTGAATGGCAGGTGACATTACATTCGGAGCCTCCTTTTTAGGAACTTGGTAGTCTAACGATTTTTTTAAAATTAATTTCTTTTGAGCCTGAAGTCAGCCGAAGCAATTTAATGCTTATTTGGCTGAACTGGCTCAATTTTGAACATTACCAGACGTTTTCGAGAAGAAGAAATATCTGGTAAATGGAGGTGCCAACCCGGGGATTTGATCCGGGAAATCTCCGACCATAGTAGAGGTCCAAGATTGTCCAGAATTGGCCAGAATAGTACCCATAGCCACTGAAGAAGCACGGTAGCATCTCACGTTACCCTGGCCGGCAGTCCTGGAGGGGACTTTGCCAAGGTCCCCTTCCCAGGGGTTCAACCAGATCCGCAAACCTCCAGCAACCAGGCTGAGCTCTCCCACCGCTCAACCACGATGACAACAATTTTCTGTAGAAAATAAAAGTTTTCAGCTTGGCTGTAGTACTTGCACCCGCATGAAAATTTACACAATGTAACTTTGTAACTTGAATACGAAAATAAAATAACTTTACCATTGAAAACACGTTTAGTCGTTTCTAGCATGTGTGGAAGAAAAAAAATTAAACCTTTGTTCGGTAACTGCGTTCACCCCAAAGTCCCCGTAAATCGAGTGATGATTGAAAAAGAAAAACGTTTAGATCCCTTTCTTTATTCATGAAGGCCAAAGGATCCTTTTGGTCGAGCTCCTAGTGAATGTGAAACGACTAATTTTGAACTTTGTTTAAAGCGTTTACGATTATGAATGGATTTCTGTAATTGTAAAATTTGAGTACAGTGTGAATAATTTTAAGTTTTTCTCGTGTAATGTTCGGTCTTATTTTTAGTTTAACATGACGTTATTAGATTATATCGTCTAGTAGTCTGTAGCATGAGGCACAATTAATGAACTGATTTTTTTGTCAATTGCAGGTGAAAGATGTTCATGCAAACTTTGTTTGAAAGATAGCGACTGTCCGATTTTTCAGCGCTGTTGTCCCGGTTTGCCAAGTCCTATCAACTGCTGCAAGATCATTGCCCATCCGCGTATGTTCTCAAACTCTTTTACTTATTAATTAATAAAGATAGCTGGGCATTCTAAGGCAATTTCAATTGAGTAATCCGGCTTTAATGATGCAACAAGAGGATTTTTTGGAGAAATGCTGTGATACTTATGCCTTGTCATTCCGCGTCGTCTCGCTTCCCTCGAGGAGCCTTCACCTGCAACTTTTGTGCTGCTGACAGACATTCCACGTCTAAAACGATCAAGCAAATGGTCAGAGTGTAGTACGCGTTTTTTGGAAGGCTTCACTGCATAAACAAATGATAACCATAAATCATTCCAACATTTGTATCTTTCGAAGCAAAATGATCAAGCAATTTATCAGAAAAGCACTGTTTCTGATAACAAACGCTGATTTTCGTTCGCTCCGCTCACTCAATCAGCGTAAATGTTTCCTCAGCAGCGTGACTGGATCGATTTAACCACCAAGAACCACACATCACTTGTAATTTGTGTTAGCATACACTTTACATGGGTTTTCTTGTTTTACTTATTGTAAGAATATTGTTCTTTACGTCCTGCTCAGTATAGATTTTTCCATGGGCGTCTTATCACTTCACTTTCTGATGATCCCCCACTTGAGACACATCTGCAGAAAGTCAGATGTAATCTCCTACGAAGGTGAGAGATTCTCTTCGCTCGTGGAGAGTTTCATGAACAAACTATGACGTCATGAACAAACATGAAGAGGGTTTAAAAAAAAAACTTTGACGTTAGTTTTTCTGGGTTTTCCGCATATTTGAGGGTGATAATATCAAGTTACAGCGATGAAAATAGGCCTATACTGTGCGCAATTTAATTATCTTTCGTTTGGTCCTACTTCCATGTTTGTAGGTGCTTTGGTTCCAGAGGAGTAGAGGTACAAACACACAAACAAACACACAAACACACACGCGCATCACATGTTTTTAGTGATGTAGATGACCAGACATGCAATAGCTAATCATTAGCTATACGGACGAAGGATTAGGATTAGTACACGGGATCTTTTGGACATTGGCGAGGGAGCAGAAGTGAGGTTGGCTAGATTTACAAACTGATGAAAGGGAGCATCGATACGTGTCATCATTTAGTTACTTCCATACAATCATGGGACACCAACATCAATTTCCTCAGGTCCTAAAATCAATATGTATCACTTTTAATCGCAACCCTTCTTTCATCTCATCTTGCACTTACCCCATCTTCGCGATTTCCACTCATTTAAAATTGTACGCTGCATGAAGTTGGTCATATTGGCTTCAACTAGCTCACACATGGAAGGTTGCAATTGAAGTGGCTTGTAGCTACTCACAAATAAACATGAATGAGGTCGTGTCATTCGAAGTTAATTCGGAATCACTGAACATGGCAGCTTTCATTAGGGTCACTAACGATATCAGTGATCTTCTCGTTTACAAAAAAAACATGAATGTCGATCTATGACCGGAAGTTGATGTGGAATCACTGAATTCATCATGGTCAATGACGTCAGTAAACTTTTCACTTACTCGATAAAATCGGGAGTTGAGTCAACAATGCCCCACACACACACACACACACACACACACACACAAACTGCGAATTAATCTGTACAGTGCATAAAATTAGCAATGCATAGTAGATGTGATCACATGGCAAGTTTTTTTTTTTAGTTAACTAATTTCTTTGAGCCTTAAGTCAGCCGAAGCAACTTAACGCTTGTATGGCTGAACCGGCTCATTTTTGAACATTACTAGACTTTTAGAGAAGAAGAAATATCTGGTAGAGGGAGGTGCCAACCCGGGGATTCGATCCGGGAAACCTCCGATCATCGTAGGGGCCGAAAGATTGTCCAGAATTGGCCAGAATAGTTCCCATAGCCGCTGAAGGAGCATGGTAGCCTCTCACGCTACCCTGAGCGGCAGTCCTGGCGGAGACTTTGCCAAGGTCCCCTTTCCAGGGGTTTGACCAGATCCGCAAACCTCCAGCAACCAGGCTGAGCTCTCTCACAACTCAGCCGCGATGACCACGATGGTGGGTCATCGTAATGGGAATAAGGACTGACTTACATTCTTCCTCGACTTTCGTCGTGCCATACGTCACCAGAACGGATATTATCAGAAACCGATATGAATTAAAATTACAGCCTCCACACTATGGCTTGTTGTGATGTATTTGCCAACCTTTGTTTTGTAATAGTCTTTCCTTCCTGTCACGAGATGCTTAGTTTCTTTTAAGTTTGCTTAAATTAATATCATATATTTTAATACGTTCAGTCTGTTTTAATCAACTTTACACTAATAAATGTTTCACGTTAACTTTCAGTGTGTTGGGTTGGTTGACCCCCGAATCCTTCCTAAAGAAACGACTAGAGAACCGTCTCAACCCGATCTAGATCCAAGTCAATCAGAAAGACTCTTTAGACTAGTTGCAAGATATTATAATACTTGCTTTCAATAAAACTGACTGCTTCACACTAGCTTGACAAAACAGCAAGTAAGGAAACTCACTAAATGGTGACAAAGGGCTCTTGTTGGTGATATATGTGCTCAAATGATTGTGCAAGATGTTGTGAGAGTGATGAGTATGATCATGAAATATAATTTCGTACTAAATGCTTTGCAGTACACATACTAGCTCCCTAGTACAGAGACGCCAAAATAGCATCAACATTATCTTTCACGATTTTTTTGTTGAATTTCTGAGTTCTTATGCATGTGCTGTAGTTTGTTTGTGACATTGAAAGCTAATGAATTAATAATAAAATTGGTATAATAAGTAGCTACCTTTCTGATGCCGTCTTTATTTGAATTTTTCTTTTTTATTCTTGTCTATTTCGATACTGTTGTAAGATTACAAATTCAAAACATGCGTTGGATATTTTTAAACATGATTTCACGTCAGTGCAACCCAGGTATTCGTCGAAAACTGTACAGATCTATTTTTGTCCATTTCTTGCTGAATAAGTTGTTTTGAGTACTAAAAAAACGCCTCCTGGTAGGCGATAAAACCACATGCACATGAGTCTCGAACAGTATTTTAATTTTCGGAAAATAAATGTTTTCCTTGGTCACAAAAAAGATGAGTACACAAGTTAAAAAAGCATGACAGGGTGGGATACACAACTACAGATTCGCCATATTGGATTAGTTTTGAACTAATCCAATATGCGGATCTGTAGTTGTGTACCCCACCCTGTCATGCTTTTTAAACTTGTATATTCATTATTTCTGTGACGAAGGAAAACTTTCATTTTCCGAAAATTAAAATACTGTTCGTGGCTTATGTGCATGACTGAATAAAAAGCCTCAAAGGTGCAACATGTATACAAAATCACGCAACGTTTCGGGTCAGCATGCATCCCTTTATCAAGCGTAAATAAAAGTAAAAAAAAAATCGTTGAATAGTTACTCAATTATGTGCTTGTGATTTTATCGTTTGTGCCTATGATTTTATCGTTTGTACCACATTATGTTTTCAGAAAACTGACTGGATGACGACTCGTTTTCTTGCACTAAGAGTACAAAAACATGTGGATATCACACTTGTAGACTCAACAAAATTACTGTTAGAGTTTACGAATGGGATGTTTACGGATTTTTTGTACTCGTAGTGGAAGAAAACGTGGCGTCATAGAGTCAGTTTTCTGAAAACATAATGTGGAGCAAAGTATAGAAGGCGGTTTTCAGTACTTATTTTGAGGTGCCATGAAATAATTGAAGTTTTAAGTTGTTTTGAAAATTTCCAGTGGATGGGTAAGATTCACTTGGTGTCGTGTCGGTCATACCGATTCGTTTCTACTGGTTAAGCTAGCTTGGGTCACTTGTTGAGGCCTCGGTCGGATATTCAAGTTGCTGTTTCTCAATGACAATGTTTATGTGCCTTCTTCCTTCTTCTTTGATCTAGGGAAGGCCAGGATGATGAACTATCTTGAGATTTATCTTGAATTTATGGTTTTTTCTTGTATTTATGGCCACACCTTATAGGGGGGGGGGGGTACTAATTCTTAACTGCAATTACTCGCCTTTGGCAACACTGTCTATGGGCATGACAAAGCTGTATGCATTAAATCGAGCCACAGTAAAGGCAAGTAAAATCAACCATTGACATAGAAGGAAGCGCAAGTGTGCTAGGTGCTGCCATCTCTACACCAAGCGGCGAAATTTCAAACTAACCGACCAGGGTTCCAAATTCTGTCAACAGATGACGCCACTTGGCAAACTTGCCACGTCGTTATTTGATTCGCCGTTTTGAGGAGCATTGTGGGAGGCAAAGATGATACGGCCTTTACTGTCGGTGGCTGTGGTCGAGCCCTCAGTGGCACTTGGTGATTTTCACTGGCTCAGAGGTGGCAATACATAGAATGAACACCTTTCATTCACGAATTCCGAAAGTTCATTAATCCGGCATATTCTAGTGGCATTACGAGACAGAGGCAAAAAGGAAACTTTCCTTAAGAAACTTGAAGGAATTGTATAAGTTAGGGAAATGGATGAAATCCAATTTGTGTATAAAGCAGTGCCATCTCGGCTTACTGGTGATTGTATGGATTGTTTTTTTTTTAATTTGGTATTTATTTTTTAAGGGATGGGGGGGGGAGAGGTTGTTTGAAGGTGGGAGGTTACTCTAAAACAGGAATATTTTAACTTGGGTTATTTAAATTCCATAAAAAAAAATCCATCCGACCCACGAGCAGAAGAAGAACGTCAACCAGCTGTCAATCAACTACTAATCACTTCAAATAGGACGCGACTTGTTTAATGCCATAAAAGTTACCTTCAGTTAATACGCAATTAACGTTTAAAAGAATATAATAAATTATGAGTTGGTGCCATCTGTGTCATCTGTTGCGCCATCTATTCTTAAATGTTCAAGATCCCTAGAAGATGCTGTGACAGTTGTCGTTAGTTCGTCAGTTTTGTAAAAGTAAGGACTTGGACACAACAACGCAGTAAGTCTCCTTAGTATACGAAATATTGTAGAATTCACAGGAAAGGACTTAATGCTCCCTTAATAATCAGCGAAACAAAAACGAGTGGGGCATACCCACGCTTGCATAAAAAGATATTAGTTAGTTTCAAACTGCCCAAAATTACTTAACTGCATAATCCAGGTTTGTGCAAACGAAGATTTTTGGGATTGCTAAAACTGATGATTAGTGCTTCGAAGCTCTAGCTTTTTATTAAAAACAAATGCTACATAAAAATGGAAAAATATTAGCCAGCTTCAAGTGCCGAAAATTAGTTAACTCTATAATCCAGTTTGTGTAACGTAAACTACCCCAAAACAAAATTTGTTAAGGATTACCGCTAAGCATTTCGGCCGTGTGAAGTCGTGATATCAAACGCCAAGCTCTTTCGCCAAGTTCTTTCGCCAAGCTAATCCTACCGAGAAATAGTTCGAGCGTTAAATGAAATATATGAAAATTGCTTACTGCGCAATTTTCAATTATTTCATTTAACGTTTGCAGTCTTAGTCGGTCGGATTAGCTTGGCGAAAGAGCTTGGCGTTTGATATCACGACTACAAACGGCCGAAAAGTTTGGCGGGAATCCTTAACAAGTTTTGTTTTGGGGTACTTTTGGGATGGCAAAAAACCTGAAGATTAGTGCATCGTAGGTCTAGATTTTTATTTGTAAAAATTTGCTATTGTCACATTTCAGACTAGTATGTTAATCACGCCCAGAAATGGACTAGGAAATTCTGTTGTCGTATAGAAGCTGAATTTTCTGCATTACCATCGCCCACACCTATTTATTATTATTTTTTTTTTGCAATCAGTGTACAGTTTTTATCCGCCAATCTATTAGAATACTACCATATGTGATTTTAACATTTTCATCCTTAGGTAACCATTAGTATACGATTATAATTTTTAACGCAATAAGCTACAGTGTCATCTATTATTCGGTTGCTGGAAGACCAGTGCCGCAATTAATGGGTTGCGAGCCATCCGTTCCTAGATTTAGATTAGGGGTTTGAATAATATCTCTGTAATGTGTGGTGCAGTGGCAACCCGGACCACTGCACTGTGACTGAGGTTGGCGCTAATGACCAAGCTGTCGACGCGCCATTAAGCCTCAATCCCCCCCCCCCGTTCCTAGAAGGCGGGGATGGGAGGGGAGGGGGAGAGGGGGGGGGGAGAAAGGAAAGACTAAATTCAACAAATCAGAGGGCTCAATTTTTTTCGTAAAATTGTTGGAATACACGTCACAACTTTAAAGCCAAAATTGTTTAGTCTTTGGGGGCCCTACATTATTTTAATCCTTGAACCCCTATTAAAAGGTTTAGTTGTGGCACTGAGAGTTAATGCAAGAATTAGGATATTTAAACCTTGAACCTTATGTCGTGTCCTTAATTTGCGAAACATGCCTAAATTTATATAGGATGTGATACTAACATTAGTTCAAGTTAAAGTTTAGCATTTGGATTCAACGGTAGCTAAAAACGTACGTATAGGGTGATATAAAAAAAAAGCTTTAAAGACGTCGTTTAGTGTAGTATTAATACCTTATGTTAACTTTGCTTTTAAGTGTGCATCGTTACTACCGAAAAAAAAACTAATTTTTTTTTTTAATTGGTTTATTGGTTTATTGGTTTTTATTTTTTTTTTAATTTTAAAATGGTGATTCAAATTTGGGACACAACTAACAAACGCATCCTAGAAAGAGGAATTAGGTATACCTTGCAGAAATACATGGCAAATAGCTAACCATTTCACCATCCTTAATGAATTTGTAAGGATTCAGCTTTTAATGATAAAAGCAAATAAAGTAATAAGCCAATAAATTACTTCTCCAGTCCATACTGTCCGACCTGATAAATGAGGTCTTTATCAATACCAGTAAAACACAATTTATGTGTGTACATTCACCTTACAAAAAAGTTAACCAAAACAAAAATATTTATATTCATAAAAATCAGTGTAACTCTTATAATTGCATGTTAGAATGTGATAAAATTGAGGTAGTTGAAGAGGCTAGATACTTGGGAATAATTATTGACGAAAAATGGAATTATAAAAACCAGATTAACAGTATTATAATGAAATTACGTAAAATGATGCCAAGTCTTTACAGGATAAAAAATATTCTAGATAATAAAACTAAACGAAATTTATATTACGCATGGATTGAGAGTATATTGAGGTATGGTATTGAAGTGTATGGCCACGCAAAAGAAACTCAACTTAATAAACTTCAAAAAGTCCAAAACAAAATTGTAAAAATATTATTTAAAAATAACACCAACTATAATACAGAAAATATTTTTAATAAACAAAAAATACTACAAATTAACCAACTTAGAGACTTTGTAACCATTTATGAAAATTACTTTAAAACTGATTTTAAGAAGGTGACAGATAGTAAAGCAGAAATTTTACGTAAATCCACTTACAGATTTAATGTCCCTCAGGTAATGAACGATTACGGTAAACAGTGCAGGTCATATACAATCCCAACTCTATTTAATAAGTTACCCATTGACCTGCTTTAACTTGGTAGTAAGAATAAAATTAGAAAAGAGATAAAAAGATATTTTTTAAACAATTAAATGTATGTGAAATTAAGGATGGCAATTGGGTAAATGATTGTTACATTATTTTGCTTTATATTCAAGCTGTGTGCTAGTTTAATTATTATTATTAGTATTCTTAGTTCTTTTTTAATGTTTTGCAGTTACCATATTTTTTATATATACCAGTGTGGTTTCTGTTTTGTTTTTGAAGCGATTTGTAATTTTTTTTATATTTTTTTATTTTTATATTGACTTTTAACATATGATGTAATAAGGTATTTGTCTTTTTTTTTTTTGTTTTTTGTGTGTACATTGTAATTGATATTTTATGGATAGTAATTGTAAATTTGATATGTATCGGCTCTTCACAAGTTTCTGAGTGAACTTAAAGCCGTTATTTGGTAATAAACTATTATTATATTAAAAAAAATTACTGAACTAGTATTAACCAGCGTAAATATTGACCAGTAGTAATATTGACCATTATCAGAGTCGATTAGACTCTTATGCAAACGGTTTGTCTGTCTGGGTGTCTGTCTGTGCGTTTTAACGAATTATCGGATTTCTGTCAAATTTTGCACACACATTCTATGGCACGTTTCTAGGTCTAAGTTCGAAAATGGATCGAATCCGTTGGGAAAATCCTCCACAAGAAATAATCAAAGATTTTTGTTCGCAGCAAACGTACGAGGTTCGTTCTTTTTCCTTCAGCCCACTGACGTCATCCATCCACGACCAATTACTGGGAACTATGTAGCCTTCGTCAGCGGCTGATGTCACCACCAACCGACCAATGACTGGCAAATTATTGAACAGATCACTGACGTAGGCACGCTGCCTCGACTGATCTCATTCGTACGAACTGGATAACAAGCTTGTATAGTCACGTCGGCACGCGAAATTAGCGTAAACTTAGGCTACTTGTTTGGACAATTGTTCGTGACTTTGATGCATAGTATATTTTTTTTGGAGGGGGAAGAGAAATATTTAAAACAACTTCTACTGTATGACATTTTTTTTTTGTTGTCGGAGGAGGGGAGGGGGGGCGCAAATTCATAAAACTACTTTTGGGCAATGACTGTGCTATCTTGATATTTCATCCTTATCAGTCGTGCTACGTTAACGTCGCAGTCGGATAAATGAAATGTTCAAAACGCCGAGACTAAACGGTTTGGAGGCTTCCCGTATCGTAAAACTGCCAAACGGTGCTGAATATTTTTAATGTTGATTCAGTTCACTAGTGTTCTAATCAAACTTAGAGTTTAAAATGAAACCGATTGAAGAATCGTAGTGGGCTCGTCTTTAATTGAGAGGTGTGCGCCGCCATGCCATCCAACGCAGTTGATCAAAACATGTATGGGGGGATTGAGGCAAAAAAGCTAGAAATGCAAGCGGCCACTGGTTTTACGGTTGCATACGCGTCGTGGAACTGCGGCCAAGAAATCATTTGGGTGTTAGGATTGTATTCTTAGGAGGGGTATCACTCGTGTTAGACAATTAGTAGCCATACCGATCGCTGTATTCGCAAGAGGAAACAAATCGACTCTCACTATAATTGGTTTAATCCGGTTTGTTAACTTCCAACTTATCACCCAAAGCTCAAACAACTTACAGTCCGGAAAATGCAACTGATAAATTAGCTGAAAAACTTTCCTCCACAAAATGTTGTTTACAGCACCCTTGCTCACACCCAACCTGTACAGCCACTTATGTGAGAAAGGCCCCCAAAAAAATGTCAGCAAAGATCACGAGCCTTACTTAAATCTAACTTCAAATTAAAAGTTACAAACGTAAGACCTCAGCCGTCAAACTTCTCACTTCTAGCCACTGACAAGGTGAGTTCATCCTATATTTTGATCCCTAATGCTTACCTGTGCTGGCAAGGAAAGTGTAGGTTCTTATTTATCATTTTTTTAATATTTGAAATGTTTGTGCCTTGGCTACAGCAATTCTAAACTGTTTCGATAAAATTTGTGGCTTTACGACGCACCTTTGCTGACTGCCTTGCGCTTTATAACGGGGTGCACAAATCTCCGAAACGTTGTGTAAATTTTAATACTTGTGCAATTTTGTATATTACACTTTTATTGTACTTTGTCTTTGTTATGACATTTTAACTGATTTTAACTCTTCGTCCATAGGCCATGCTAATATGTTGACGTATAAAAACTTCAGTCTTTTAATCTGTAGTTCTAAGGCAGGGGTCCCAAACTACGGCCCGTGGGCCAGATGCGGCCCGGGAAACACTTTTATCCGGCCCGTGCTTTATTTTCACTAAAACCTATATCAGGCGTTTATATAACTTTTGAATTCTTCTTCCCTGAGTGAATCGAAGGTTACTTTTCGAATCAATGAAAATCATGACTTCGTTCAGGAATGGCTGATGAGCATCAGCATTCACTACTTCGTATTGGAGTTCCCACTCTTAAATATCAACGCATCGATAAATTACCAAGTGAAAAGTAAGCACACCGTTTCCAGCAGTGGTGCCTGGGGATTTAGTGAGGAGCAACTGTGTAACTTTGGGGAGGGGTTGAGAAAATACTGGTATCTTAATTTACAAAAAAAAAACAACAACAATATAACCAGCGTTTGGTATTGGAGAATGGTCACTTCTCAGTACATCTGAAAGGGGGGGGGGGGGGCGGTGTACACGGGAACCACTGGAACTCACTATGACCAATCCGGCCTGCAAAAGATGTGCTGTATGGCCCTTTGTTAAAAAAGGTTTGGGGACCCCTGTTCTAAAATATGAATCTTCATTGTTTTTTTTCTTTTTACTACAATTAACTGAGCAAAAAACAGCTTCGCCGTTCAGAAAAAAAAAACATTAGAGCTCGTATCCCCACTCTCACAGCCGTGAAGGTACACGAATAAAAACGGATTAGAGTTCACTCGAACGCAACGAACTATAATTTGTGTTCATTTTGTGTATGCATTTTTTATCTTTCAATTTTGTAGCGTTTTGCTGTTTAGGGCATCTATTTTGTGTGTGTTTTTGTGGGTTTACCTTTTTGCGCATTGGACTTCAAATTATAGTTAGTTGCGTTCGAGTGAACTATAATCCGTTTTTATTCGTGTACCTTCAGAGCTGTGGGTATGGGGATACGAGCTCTAATGTTTTTTTTTTTTCTAAACGGCGAAGCCGTTTTTTGCTCAGTTGATTTGTTGACTTTTTTCGCCGGCAGTGCTAATACCTAGTTATACATTTTTTAAAAGCATCACTGCAGGCTCCATTATGTTACTACTCACAAGCTGCTACCAAACCTGCAACGTCAAAGTTCGAAATTTTAGTGCTCAGAAAAATAAAAGATCGTTGAAACAAACGGTCTTTTGTTCACTTCAACTACTTTTAAAAATGTTGTGACGCACACCTCTATCCCGCATTACAACAGCACTCTCTGTTATGTAATCTAAAAATAGTAACCATCACGATTGCAGGTTAAAAAACTGCTACTTTTTAGGCTTAGGGCTAGATTTTAGATGTAATTGTCAACTTTTAGGCACAATTTTTACCTGCTGTTCAAATGGGAGGTTATTCGATTTTTTTTCAACTCGTTAAGTCGAAAGAGAAGCCTTTTTTTTTTTGGGGGGGGGGGAAATGCAAGGTGGTATTGTTAAGTTTTTTGCTCAAAGTTATTACTCAAAAAATTCTGGTTTATATTTTTATTTTCAACCATGGTGGAATGAAACACTTAACATTGGTATACTTCCTTCGAGTGTGGCGTAATTTTAATCCGATATACTTTAGTATTGCGCGCACGTTTTGTCAATATCATAGTGTCTAATTCATTTTTCTCAGCAAGGATGGCAGCGATGCTCCTGTTGGCCCTGCAAACTACAAGTTGAATTGGATTAAAGTTTGCGCCAGTTAAGAAATTTATGAAATTTTAAGGTATTGTATTAACAAGTTTTGTTTTCAGCATTTAAGAACTTGCTTGTAATACTAATTAATTGATAAGTTTCAGCACTTTTTGCAGATAAGATAAAGTAACAGCCAGTATCGTGCACAAAAATAACAACACTATACGTTTCGAGAGGACAACCTCCCGTCTTCAGGTTAAAATAAACACTAAAACATTATAAAAATTCATGGCAGTATCTGCCGAGTCACCAAGTCTAAAAAAACAAACCATTCAGGCATGGTCAGGCCTAAAACTTTAAAAAATTTAAAAAATATAAAACATACCAAATGATACACCATGTTAGAGGATAGGCGCCCGGAAGTAGAGTCTACTTCCGGGCGCTCATCCTGTAACATGGTGTCCACTCGAAACGTAGTGTAGTTATTTTTGTGCACGATACTGGCTGTTACTTTATCTTATATGTAATACTAACTACGCGGGATTAAAATTTAGCCCTCACTCGAAAGCAATATGAAGCCTTAAGCGTTTCATTTCATTTCTGCCCTGGATGAAAACAAACAAAAAACTAAACCTAAAGTTTTTGAATAGTACAACAAATTTGACCACGTTCTGCCTTCCATTTTTTCACAATTAAGGCGAATAAAATTGGTTCTACTTAGCCTTGGTGCTAAAAAATCGCCTAATTTTTCGTACTTGCTTGATTAATTACCACTGTGCTAAAAAAAAAAGGTTTATCTCTGGAACCGTACTAAGATCCTTACAAGTTATTTTTTTATCTTAAAAGCACGTAAATCAATCATGATTACGAATTTGTGTCATTCGATGTATAGACTCCATGCTGCACTTCATTAGATCAAAATTTAATTTACTAATGGTGCAAAGAAAAACTTACTTCTTACCCTCCCCCCCCCCCCCCCCCCGCACCCCCTTGACACAACGTGTCCGTGCTTTTCTGCTGGATCCCGGGCCATGTTGGGATAGGTGGAAATGAGCAAGCGGATTCTGCAGCAAAAGGAGCCCTTTCTGGCCCTCTCGGAAGGGATCTCAGCCTTGTTCCCTCGGACGCTTTTCCAACTCTGCGTCTAAGGTTACACGTTTTTTGGCAAGCCTCGTGGGATGGACAGGACGGCAATAAATTACGAGCTATTAAAGGCACTGTTGAGGAATGGCACTCGGCGTGTCGCCGCAGTCGCCGTGAGGAGGTGGTGTTGGTCTGTTTGCGCATTGGTCACACTCGACTTACTCACTGTTTCCTTTTGCGGGGGGTTGACCCTCCTGAATGTTATTGGTGTCGGCGGCCACTTACGGTCCGGCACTTCCTTGTTGATTGTTGCCATCTTGATGGTTTTCGTCGTCGTTTCCATCTTCCGCATGACATTGTGCGTCAATTGGGCGATAAGTCTGTCCTCCTGTCCGGTGTTTTTCAATTTTTGCAGGAGGTACAGATGTATGACAAGATTTAGGTTAGGGGTTTGAATAATATCTCTGTAATGTGTGGTGCAGTGGCAACCCGGACCACTGCACTGTGACTGAGGTTGGCGCTAATGACCAAGCTGTCGACGCGCCATTAAGCCTCATCCCCCCCCCCCTCTCCCTCGTAGTTTGGGTGAACGACTGACGAATTTGAGAATATTTTTACAACTACGCACTTTCGCAACAATAAACTATTTATTCTATAGCTGAATGAGTAGTGGTAAAAGATGAGTTGCGTACATACCTTCCCCCCCCCCACCCCCGTGACCCCCGTGATTTCGAACTGCAAGTCATCCAAGATGATGGCAATCGTGTGAGTGTTAATATTTTTGTCTTCTTTAAAGTTCTTTTTTTTTTATTCTGGCATTTGTAAGGTTTTGAAAAGAAAATTTTAATGTGCTATTAGTAAGTAGTTTTTTAATAGTATGTTCCCCCCACCCCCTTCAATTCATATTAGAAAGCAAAAACGAACTCGTCTGATGTTTAAGGTAAAGTTATCCGAAGACAAAACAGCAAAGGAACACAAATAAACTTTCCTGTACGATTTCAGATACTAGAGTCTTGCCGCACTGTTTAGTCCACGTGCAACCTTAGTGCTGTCTTCTTTTACCAGTTTTTATTTTGTACGTGACATGTCGGTAAATGTTGATGTATTGTACTTGACTAAATGACATCGTTGAAAAATGGTTAAAACACTAATCGTCTTACTGCGCAGCCCAACAGGTAGTTCAGGGTTCGTCCAAGTCCTTGAAAACCTACAAAATGTTCTGGAAAATAATAATGAAATTTCAGACTTGAAAAAAGCGATTCATCATCTTGAAAAAAAAATATGGCATACATTTCATCAGTAGGGTGATCGATGGAAAGGAGAAGAATTGACTGAAGATTGCTGAAAAATTTAGCCCTGAAAGTAGTCAAAGTGTGTAGTCATTCATTATTACATTCTTTTTATTCTTTACGGCTTTTTATATCGTATCATATTATAATCATATTTTAATCATATTAATTTTCATATTTTAATCATATTTTAATCATATTATACATGCATAATGGCATTCTGTCGTGACACCAGACAAACCACTCTGTCTTAGAACTTGAGTGAATGAGAATATTTATAAAACTAAAGGAATAATTTACAAAAAACGTTATTGACAAACCATGATTTAACTTGCCATCACACAACCCTTTACACTTGACGATACTTACCAGGAAAACTACCGCAGTGTATGTCACTGATGATTCTCCCAGCAATGTGAAATTATGACGCACAATGGCGTTGGAGTAGCTCATTCCTATAATTCCAACGACAAATAGACTACTAAATTTCGTAATGATAAACTGAAGATTATTGCATCATAGCCCTAGCATTTGGTTCGTAATATATGCTACTGGATGAGCACATTTTATATCAACATATCTCTCTCACGCCCAGAGAGGGATTTTTGTCTGACTGTAGACTAGCAAATTCCGTTATGGTATGCGCGACGAATTCCTACCTACCATTTTAATTTCGTAATTAGCCGAGGGAATTTTAACCGACAGAATTCGGTTAGAGAGTAGGCCCATTCATTCACGCAGCACAGTAAGAAAACAATATTAAAATAAGCAAATGTTCGTCGTTAACGAAATATTTTAAAATTCAAAGTAAAGGATGTAAAGCTGCCTTAAAATCGACGAAACAAAAAACAGGTGGGCATACGCAAGTTATGAAAAAAAAAATGTTAGCCAGTTTCAACTTCCTAAAATTAAACTTAACTCCGTAATCCACGTTTGTGTAATCATAAATTGTTGGGATTGCTATAAATTGAAGATTACTGCATCGTAGCTGAAGCGTTTAGTTCTTAAAATTTGCTACTGGCTGAGCTTATCTTATCTGAGCTTATCTATCTGGCTGAGAAAAGTATCTATCTCACGGCCAGAGAAGGATTCTTGTCTAAGTATTAACTAGAAAATTCCGTGATGATAAACAGAAGATTATTGCAGTTTAGGGGGGGGGGGGGGAGATGAGGCTTAATGGCGCGTCGACAGCTTGGTCATTAGCGCCAACCTCAGTCACAGTGCAGTGGTCCGGGTTGCCACTGCACCACACATTACAGAGATATTGCGGTTTAGCTCTAGCATTTTAGTTCTCAACATTTGCTACTAGCTGAGGTCATCTTTAACTAGTATCTTAAAGATACTAGAAATACTCACCCCTAGAGAGGGATGTTTCTCGGCTTACAGACGAGCAAATTCCGTCATGGTATACATGCCGTATTTTATACATTACCATTGCATACACCTATTTACTAAAAAAAAAAATCCAGGAAAATAAATCCACAGAAAAAAATCCAGAGGAAATAAAATCCATATAGAAAAAAATCCAAAGGAAAAAAATCCACGGAATAAAAAGCCAATGCCATTGTTTTGTTTCTTTTTTCCGCATATTGTTAATGTGAAGTTATTTTGTACTTTGTGATACGAAGCTACCCATCAAGAGAAAACTAAACATTTACGAGGAGATGCAACGAAAACTTAAAGCCCTGTGTGAGCAATACGTCGAGCGCAGTGGAGGATTAAATGAGTTTTTGCGAGCAGTTGCCACCATCCGATTATGGTGAGGCATTTGCGAATACATTTTAACAAACGAACTTTGAACTAGGTTTGGTGTTGTTCGACACCCCCTTCCATTTTAATTCAGTAACCATCAACTTAACGTTGGTTGATATTTATACTTTTTTACAATTTTACTTAGTGATATTGCAAAACAATTAGCTATCTTCCCTCCCCTTCCTACACGTCTTATAATGCCATCGGGGACCTTTGTGGCCCTGGCAGGTTTAACCTAAGTGGTAAGGTAGTCGTGGCCCTGCCCTGCCTTCCTATTTCCATTCATTTGGCCGTGCTATTTTTAAACGAGTGTGATTTTTAACTTATACACGCTTTCCAATTTTGCTTTTTGCACTTATCTGGGTAGGGGAGTGGGGAGCCACATTTTCTTTCCCATTAATTGTGTGCTTCGGATAAATAGTCTCGCAGACCAGGCAGCCCCTTGGTAAAACGCCGCTGGACCGATTCGACCAGGCTGATGTCTTTTAATAGGAAAGGGGACTTACATATATGAGTAGTGTTCGCACAACTACTTTGAAATCCCAGACTACCCTAATCCTGTACTTCACGTCCAAAAGATAGATGTTAAAATACTAAGCTACAAAAAAAAATGATGAAATAAAAAAATGGCATTCGCTACAGTACCATCTGTTATATGGTTTATGCACACGCATTGTCGCAAAATACGGGAAGGGAATGCCAGGCATATGGGACCAGACAGCAATGGGGGGCTGGGGGGCCGAACCAACTTTAAATTCAAAGTAGATGGCCCAATTATTTTTTACTTAAAACTAGTGTAATATGGGCCACAACTTTGAACTCAAAGTTGTTTAGTCTTTCATGGTCCTACATTTTTGTTATTCTAGCATCCCGATTTCGTAAAAAGACTAGTATGGCACCGCGATTTAATGCAAAAATTGGGGTGTTTCAATCTTTAATGTTGTCATTCACTGAATATGCGAAACATGCCTGAAACTCTATAAGGTGTGATAACGACACAGTGTTTAATTCAAGCTACGTACAGCCTACCATTTGGATCCATTGGTAGCTAAAAACATTTGTAGGATGAGATAAAAAAAAAAATAAGCTTTTTTTGAAGATAAGTCCATGAAAACGTCATTCGATGTAATGCCTTATGTTAACTTTACTTTTAATTGTGCATCGTTACTAGGGAACCAAAACTAATTTTAAAATGTGAGCAAAAATATTAATCAGCATGTAAAGTAACAGGCGTCCCCTTGCAACCTTGTTAATTGGGAATGTTTTTAATACCCACGAGAAAATTTGCTATTACAGAACCATTTCGAAGATGAAGTTGCTGACTGTATTGCTTCTTTGTGGATTAATAGTCGGTGCCCTCGCACGTATACCACCTTACAGATATACCAAGTCGGGATATTATACGTACAAAGGTATGTTCCGCGTTAATCCTTTAAGGCCTTTATTTCGTTGCGATAGTATTTTTTAAATTTACAGTCAGTGAGGAAGCAAACTCTTGCCGTAGTATCCAGTGAAAGCAGTGATAGCCACCGTATGGTTATTTAGACGAAAAACTATTCACATGTCATGTTGCTGGTAATCATGCTACCTTCCGATAACATGTCCACTGCTGTTATTTCCAAGCTTTTATGATACTACCCACATGGCCCTCAGCGGCCTCAGCCGGTGTTAATTGGTTAACGTTCGTCACAAGTAGTGACGTCACAGGGACAGACTGTTGGTTGCAACCAACCTTCGGAGGAAAAATTCACGGCTCGTACTTTGTTTACATATTTTTACTGCCGTCTGGTAACTGTGTTTTTTTAGCACTTTTTTTTAGCACGTTGAGTGTGGACTACGTCTACTATGGTCTGTATTATATAATAATATTTTTTACTATCATTTGAGTTCCGTTTTTATTTTTTTCCTGTGGTAACTAGTGGACTAGGGATCACTGGTCCATAACTGGCCCTGTCTTGCTCCATTGCATCTATTTTGCATAAATCCATAAATTAAATT
>JAHWFP010073904.1:10618-27242 GCA_023313725.1 Lithobius niger | reverse complement strand
CTTTGAAGGGCCGAACCATTCGGAACTTGGCGTTAATCGCCTCGACTAATAGTTCGAAGGTTAAATGAAAACTAGAACATTGCTACTTTCGCTAGCACTGTTCAAGTTGTCATTTAACGTCCAAAGTATTATTCGGTGCAATTAAGTTGGCGAATGTTTTAGTGTGTTGATATCACTTCTTTGAAGGACCGAACCATACGGAACTTGGCGTTTCTTTTTACTAGTTTTGGTTCTTAATATGATTAAACTTAAAGGAAAGAAACTACGGAACATTGAAGTTACGAAATAAAGACTGTATATATCTCAGAATAATAGCTATTCAAAATTGTGATTGCTTCACATGAACAGCCCTTCAACCCTAAAGGCAGTTTGAATTAGTGATCAACCAAAACCAATTTTTCATTTTCAGCAGAAACTGAAACTCCCACCGAAACCTGTAGTTCGGTTTCGACCAAAACCAAAACTTCAATCGTAAATGGTGATTCGATTTCAGACATAACCGAAACCAAAACCAAAAACCAAAACCTAACCTTAATATTATCATTTTAATAATAGACAAAACACGAGAGTAAAATATTAAAATCGTGAGTGAAGTATCATTTTCGTAGTGACATGTAGACCCAGAGGTGGAAGTATTTTCGGCTTCACGGAAACTGCAGCACAGGATTCGGCCAAAACTGAAACCATAACCGAAACCAGATTTTTGGATTCGGCCGAAACCGAAACTGACCTATAACTTTACGACGGAAACCTAAACCACCTCTAGTTTGAATGCAAGTCAAGTCGTCGAAAAAATGCATAGAGGTAGGCTATTGCACTACATTATTTTTTGCGTTTTTGCCATTGACTTATTTCATAGGTACCTTTGTTTCATTTACATCTAATAGTGAACATTTATTAGGTTGATTATTTTTTAGAGAACCAACAACCAAAAAAATTGCTGCAAGTTTCAATCAGCCCTAAAAAATGAAGAGGTTGACAGTTAATTTGTATTATGTTGCTATCTCATTCTTTAATCACACTGAGAATGCTGTAAATAATGAAAATTCCCAGAAAAGACATGGATAGGTGATACATGTTCTCAATTCTACGTTCTCTAACAAAATTAGTTACTATCGATTGAACATAGGACGACAGTCGTCTATTTGTAATAGGTTACTGATTATCAAATACCATTACGACAACTCTAACAAAACCTATTACTATCATTCTTTTTAGATGACTGTAAGTATAAGTATTACAACGTCGTCCAGTGGTAATAGGTTACTGGTTTTCAAATATGATTACAACATATCTAACAAATATTGTTACTATCATTCCTTTTAGATTGTTTGGTTGTAAATAGGCTACCGGTTTTCAAATGTCGTTACACAAAGCTTCAAATATCTAACAAAACGTATTACTATCATTCCTTTTAGGTGACTGTGTGTACAAAGAAGATCTAAAGGTCCCTTGTAGAATAATGGCTCACAAATTTCGCTACAACAAAACTCAAGGAAAATGCGAAATGTTTCTTGTTTCAGTGTGTGGCGAATTCGTCAATAGTTATTTTTTGCCCGAGGAATGTGAGGCATGCGTTGGTGAGTACATAAAAAAAAAAACAGATTAAAAATACAAACATCCTCTGCATATTTGAGTAATTATTTTGTTTTATTTTCAGCTAAACTAGTTCCTAAGGTTAAACCACACTGATACGTTCCACACATTTTCAAGATGTAATTAAAAAGAATCGAAAATTTGCATCATGGAGCCCTAACTCCGCGTATTGTATGCAAAATAAATAAACAATACTAATTGATGGAACTTGTTGAATTTATTAACTACCGTTTTTATGAACCTTTTATTTATTTTGCACAAGGCCGCGCACATGACCTGAAACCTCCTAACAATTGTAGGCCTGCCATTCATTTATTTATATTGATGAGAATTATAATATTATTATAAAAAGAACAACAGTGACCAGTCATGTTCTCGTCAGTCGTAGTGTGTGGGTAGGTTGGTTGTAGGATTTGCTCCTTGCTATCTCTTCCACACCATGCTAGCACGCACATACCCACACACTCACACACGCTCTCTCTCCAGTGTTACCAGACGTAGCATAATTCTGCTACGGTAGCATTTTTCAGCTTAAAAACTGAGGTGTAGCATAATTGGTAGCATTTTCAATTGTGTAGCATTTTTGTGGCAGAATTTAACATTCGTAGCACAATTACTAGCACTTTCGGCCGCCAAGGACGTTTTCCGCCTTGGGTAAAGCTAACACGAGACATTATGAGCGAGCGAGGCTCGAGCTAGTAAGAATTATATCTTAGTCTCAGTTGGCATTGTCCATTGCATGCCTCTTGTTGAATCGTTAATTTTATAGTATCTATACAGCATTGCGAATTGAATCTTAACGAACATTTAAAATGAAAATTTAAGTGAAGGTAAAAAAAAATCGACTCTTCCAGGCCTCTGATGTATGCAATATTCTTGTTCTTATTCAGTAAAAGACATTTAAAGTAGCATAGCAAATTAGAATTAAGCGCAAATACTTTTTTTTTAACATTTATTTGATAAACTTATGGTTTTTTGTTAATATTTTCTCATATTATGTAAAATTAGTCGTGTCTGGGGACCTGGGATTTACTAATTATTGACAACCAACATGCAAGAATCCGGTGAAGCCATTTAATTCATGTCGAAATTTCGTAAGTAAGTAGTTTACTTTTATATTGTAAATGATGTAAGATAAATTTTGCACATTTTTTGTTGATAGCATTATCGTAGTAGCATTTTTTCCATGGTTGGTAGCGTAATGTAGCATAATTTTGAAGAGGCGGTAGCATTATTACGTTATTTTATCTGGTAACACTGTCTCTCTCACAAACAGACGCACGTATTCACACACAGAAAACCACAAGCAAGCTCACGTAGTCCCACACAAACAAAACAAACAAACAAACAAACATAAGTTTCGGTTTCTTTCTGGAATCACCCAAAAGTAAAAACCATCCTTTGTTACGTGGAATTGGAGTGCCAATTATAATTGTTTCATTAGAGGCAACTATTATTTATTTGTGTACCTACATAGCTGTATATTCCGTGGGGAGAGGAGTTCTAATGTTTCTTTTTGTAACTGGCAAAACCGTTGTTTGCTTAGGTAATTTGGAATAGAAGCTCAGATGTATAGGTTCGGACGAATAGGGAAAAAATATTTTCGAATATTCGCAGAAGAAATATTCGAATATTCGTTCAACATTTTTTTTCGCACGTTTAGGCCTGCTCCACTCCCCCCCCCCCCCCAAAAAAAAAATTATGTTTTTCATTGAATTCCTAATTTTTATTTAGTCTATTGGTAATGCAATGCCTACGTTTTATAACCACAAGTTTTATTTAATCTACTAGTAAGGCAACTTGACGGCATACATACCACAACCCCCCGCCCCCCCCAAAAAAAAATATGTATAAGATGAGTTGCCAACTGTAGTACGGAAGAACCGTAATTCACTAAGGTGTATTTCCCTTTCACGTATGGTGTTGAATTGACGTCATATATCAACTGGCTTCCATGGCCCTGGTTGACTTCCCGAATATTTAGTTCTTAACTGTTTTAGGGAGAACTGCTGTGTGCATTCAAAATCTCCACCCGCTCCCTCCCCCCCCCCCCCTCTCCATTCACTTGCAATCCAAAACGCATGCATCATTTCCACTACCGATTGTTTGGGAGGATAGGGGAAAAGAAAGAACGCATAGTCGCACTGACTAGGACTCGAAAAGCCCAAAGAAAAACTTACAAACCAATTCAAAAATGAAGAAAAAAAACGTAAAATGACACAGAAATTTTCTTCCGAATATTCGAATGGAATTTATCCTATTCGAAAATGTTCTTAACGAACGAATATTCGCCCGACCCCTACCTCAGGTGCCATCTGAAATCGCCATCTAGAATTCAGTGAGTTTTACTCTTACCAAAGCTTCCCACAAGCAAACTACCAAGAGGAAAGTTACTAATGAGCATGGCAAATAAATGCAGACATAGAACTAAAGTACTGAAGTACAGATCTATATAGAACTAAAGTAGTTCTCTTGCCTTCTGGACAACAAAAATAGGGTTACATCTAACTTTATTTTTCACTAATCGAGCCTATTGGGCTCTTGATCCTGATTAGCACAACTTTTTTTTTGATTTTGTATACGAATTCAAGTAATGTACCGATGAGGAATAGATTTATAAAGTTGAATACGTTAATCGAATTCAACAATTTGAATGTGAATGGACAAACAAATACCCGTCGTAGCATCTGTTAATCTTCTCAATGCAGTTTTCAGTTCTTTTACATCTGAATATTATCCATTGCATGTGTGGAGATAGGCTTGTCTGCTCGGGGGAACATTACGTACTGGTGTTATTTTGTTTTATTAGTAAGTTAGTTAAGGGAAACAAGCACATTCGTCAACTTAACTAACTATTAATCTTCAATCGTTATATCGGGAAGAAGAAGGATAATATTTCTAGGATACACCTAGGATCTTTTACACGTACAGTCGACATTAACACGAACGCATTTCCGGTACCTTTCTCTTTCAGAATGCGGAGGAGTTGGCTGGAAAAGAACTGAACCCCGTACCTCCGCTACATTCTACAGGGAGAGACCTACAATGTCTCAAAGAAATCTTTGAGTTCGAAGGTGAACTTGCTTTAAAGTATTATGGGAGATATTTGGCATTTTATGTTAGCCATATAGATGCGGTGAACTATAGTTTGTTCCACATTATGTTTTCAGAAAACTGACTAGATGACGACTCGTTTCCTTGCACTAAGAGTGCGAAAACATGTGGATATCACATTCGTACACTCAACAAAGTTACTGAGAGTTTACGAATGGGATGCTTACAGATTTTTTGCATTCGTAGTGGAAGAAAACGTGGCGTCATACAGTCAGTTTTCTGAAAACATAATGTGGAACAAAGTATACCGGGAAGTATAGGTTACACTTACAGCTGGAAAACTGTATTATCTACCAGGACCAAAAGAAATTTAGGTTCATCAGTAAACAATACTCTGTGGATTGCTCTCATCGACAGAGTATTCACTATTGATGAGCCTAAACAAAGGCGAAACAGTATGTCAAGACATCTTGATGAGTGGGAGCAGCTTGATTTCAGATTACCTTAACCAAAAAATATGGGTTGATCTGCTAAAAACCCTTCTCTCCCACTTCAAGAAGATACCTTCCCCGCCTAATGTAGCAAGGTTACTAATTGTCTGGGACCCATGTTTTTATAGTTTTTGGCTCCCGATGGACCAACGGGGGGGGGGGGGGGGGTGTTGCGTGGTTGCATAGCACTACGCTGCTACAAACGGTGGCTGTTGATGACAGTCATGTTGACTATATAACAGTATAACTTTTTAATGCTATTTTGGTTTTTTAACTTATTTGTTTACCTGCTGTTGTGTGTTGGAACTGGTGGTAATTGTTTTTCTTCATGGTTTACCCTAAACCACGCTCCAAGGCTGTTTCCCGTGACGCGCATATCACGTGACTGGGCTGGCCCACTCTTACGGCCAAAGATCTGTTTTTCTCGTTCGTCATTGGCTAACTCATGATAACATCACGGTAGACAGCCGTGGCGCGTCATGTAGGTTTATCTTGAAAACACTGGCCATGATTTCAGAGAAAATTCGATTTCATTAAACCTACGGTTGTGCCACTCCAACAACCTTCTTTTATCTTTTTTTTGTGAAACTACCCTCCCTGCCTTTTCACTTTCTTTTCACCAGCACCGCTACTTCACGTTTAAAAATACCAAAATCGTAGCTCCAAATCGGACTATTTAGGTGGATCTCCTGTTTTTTTTTAGCATTTTTAAAAAATGCTGATGTAAGCTTATTTTTTTTTTACATCACCAAGCAAACTTTGCCTTTTTTACTCGAGAAATTTTTTATATATAAAAAACGTTATAACATGACATCGAACATTACTGTTCTGTAATGATGGCTCTAAGACCAATCAATAGACACCAAAATCAGCCATATACCTAAGGACAGCAAGGTTAGTCACCTACTTAACACATAAATGTAAGGCCCTTTATGGCCTACGTACAATTTTTTTTAGATACAAACCTAATTTTGTTGCATACCCGAGCCAGTTTAGCCTTCCACCTTGAGTAATTTTTTTTGGTTTTATAAAAAAAAAACTTTCAAAAAAGAGTAGCCCCAGCTCCCTTTGAATTGTTTTAGGCTGAAACTAAATCTTCGACTGGTGACAAAAGCAGCAACAGGACAAATCAATGTGTATGAACCGAATCAGCAGCGCCTTCAGTGGCCAGGTTGTCCAACATACTCTTGCAAGCTATGTTTTTTCTGCATATACGAAGGAGACTCTGTTTATTCGAAGAGGAAATCTAAAGCTTAGCTGAATTGTAACTTTAAAATAGATTTGAAGGCTAATAAAAAGTTGTCACGTAAAGTACGTAAAATTAAACTTATTAGTTTTAAAACTGCACTATATAGCTGTAAACGGATGTCGGCACATTTCCCCAAAATTATGATTCACTGACTGTCTGCATTGACATAGGCCTTCGTCGCCTATTCGTACACCACATTTACCTTAAGACAATTTGAAGCATTTAACAAAGTATTTTTTTTTTTAATTCCAGGACTTGTCCAGGAATCCCTTAAAAGTGTACGAAAATTGTTGATATATAGTTAGAAATTTTTTCGAAGAATAAATCCGAAAAAATTAAAACTGACACGGCAACGTAGAATTCCTAACTTGACAAGGAAAGTTTTAGTGACCTTAGAAAACAATATTTTAACACGAATTTTTGAGAGTCTACACCAATTTCCAGCACTTTTCCAGGATATCCAGTGAAATTATTTTCCAGGAGATATCAGGAATTCCGGGAGGAGTACGATCCCCGGCCTAGCACCTTCCTCAGCAACGTTGAGTCGTGGTTGCCATACCCCTAAATCGTTATAGGTCTGGCCGGATAATTTTCTGACCATCGTTCATTGCTAGACATTGTCACTCACTCTCTCTTTAGATTTTGTTACCTGTCTATCTGTCTGTCTGTTCCGGCGATTTTTATACAACGGCTTTTCAGATTGTGATCAAACTTGTGCACTCATGGGTTTGGATGCTACCGAAATTTTCAGACTTTTTAATATAAACGAAAATGGAATTCATGACATATGAATGTACTAATTCGTGACCAGCGCCATTAGCAGCAAAAAAAATAAGGACTAGGGTGTCGATTACGGAATAGCTTTAGATTCCGTTACACTGAGGAACCGTGCGAACAATATTCAAAGGCACTCAGACAAGATTAATAGGCTGCACTATGTCATGGATAAATACAGCTTACATCAGATCTAAAAGGTGTTTCCAGGATTCAAAAGTTTAAAATCTCTTTTCCATCAGCAGGTGAATCGGCGAATTTCCAGCCGTCTCCATCTAGTACGCCTGTTTGACGAATTGTGGCGAAGTGTTGAAACATGTGCAAAGCAGTGGCGGACATTCTCGAGTGATGCAAACGCATGGGCATCTTAGCCTCGTTTATAACATGATGAAAACTGAGTGTATTCCTAGTGTATTTGGGTATTTGAGGAAGCAGAGTGTATTTGGGTAAACTTCGGGACGTGTCACATAACTAATGTTGATAATTTTATACTTTTTTGTGCTGCAATTGCCCCAAACCAACGAGACACAGGATGTAACAACAACACTAACTACCATTACTAACTACAGCAAAACCAGTGGGAAAGTGATAGCAAGCCATTGCACATGTTAGACGGTTACATGTTTAGAACTGAAATCTAAAATCTCCATACTCAGCTGGAAAATTCACGTCCATATTCTTCCCTACCCCACCACTACATGGCAGTTACAGAAATATTAACGAATAAATTTTAAAAAGTTTAAGTAAAGTCTCCAAAAAAGCCAAGGATATAAGGAGTAAAAAAACCTGGGAAAATAAAACCAACGGCCGAAATTGTGGATGCAAAGATCTGACACAGAATATATTAATACTAGCTGTACCCCCGGCGTAACATACGCCGGCTAGCTGGTTCCTGCATACCTGAGCGTAACACTGTAGTGGGCCCCGGTTTCCCCTATTGTGTGGTCTGAATATCCCCATCTCTGCTCCTTCTTTGAACCCCTGCTGATTTGTGTTATGGAAGTAAATGTTTATTTTCATTGGAGGACGTTTCGCTGTTCTGATACCAAGCCCAACAAAGCCAACAACGGTTGAGCATGTAGTGATTGTTACTCAACCAACTTTGAAACTCTTCCAAGTCGGCTCTTAAGAGCTAGCTTTATTAATGCAATATGTCGATTGTTATAGGCCACATCTGTTTGTTTGACATTGTCGGTCGCTCGTCCTCTTTCATTACACATCCTCTTTCATTGTAGTGCGTAATAATGATGACTTTGCTTGCCCAACCTAAGCGTATCATATAGATTTTCTACTGAAGCTGGCAATAGATGAAGGTTCCATGATGTACCGGTACATATTGTTTATAAATATCGATGTTTGTATAGTAACATGCGTCACGCGTGCCGTCACGTGATGCATGTTCCTATATATAAACATCGCCTTTGACTATGCCTTCGCATGTAATCAACGCTCACCTATTCCAAACATTGCTGTATAATTTACACCCTATGGCAAAACCGCACACGTGTAAAATACAATTAAAGCCAGAGGCCAAATTTCAAAACTTTTCTTGCCCAAACACAGAAAGAATAATGTGAGAATAATATAAGCCTACGCACTCGACTACTTTCTTGGCTAAATTTGTCATTGTTCTTCAGTCACGTCGTCTACTTCCCGTTCATCACCTACTGATGATACATGTATTATTTTTCAAGATTTTCAAGAACTTTTCCAGGCATTGAATTTCATTATTACTTTCCCGGACATTTCCAGGTTTTCGAAGACTCGCACGAACCCTGACCTACCTCCGGTTCTGCGCTATTTACACTAAGACGATTAGTTTTTAAACATTTTGAAGCGATATCGTTTAGTAGAATGCACCAATCGTTAGCTGACTAATCGTGTGCAAAAGTAGAAATGGTAAAAACATTTGACTACAGCAGTAAGGTTTCACGTGGACTAAACAGTACAGCAACAGTGCAGTATCTGAAACCTCACAGGAAATGTTATTTGTGTACATTTGGTGCTCTGACTTCGGATCAGTTAAAAATTATCTTAACGAGTTCGTTTTTGGTTTCTAATTACATTTTAAATGCAGGAATAAGAGTAGCGTCTGTAATGTCAGCAAGTTTTGCGTTCTGTTTTCCGTGATGGCTTCCTATGGTTCTTAGCCCCAAACTTGCTATAGAACACATACAACAACCATTGAATTCTTATCTAACAATGTATTTATTTTTCTTTTTTTGTGTAACTTACCCACAACCAGGAACATTAATCTAGCCGTAGCCATGGCTGAAAAAGAGTCAGGTTCGATGTTGCATGGCAATTGCACCACATCGGATGGTGATTACGTTTTTTTCCCCATTCTTTAAACATGTGTCTCAAAATGTTCTGTTATCTAAAAGTAATGTACTTTATCACAAAGGGTGGGTAAGGGTGATTTCCGCGATAGGCTCCAGCAGTCCTGTCAGGAGATAGCCTTTGAAATGCCCTGCGTCTTGAGGCTTGGGAGAATGCCAGTTGCCCCTTGGCTTGTCCCAGGTGGCAGTTTCATTTTTGCTCTGGCGTCCCACCCGAAGGGTTCCACTCTACCAGCAAGGTACTTACAGGAGTTCCGGCGGCTGAGTTCTCAGTATGCCGGTTATCTGCGCCTGTTTACTGATGGGTCGAAGTCCGACGTTGGCGTGGCGTGTGCTTGTGTGTGTAAGGGTGTAACGGTTGCCCATCGCCTTCCATCAGGCTATTCTGTGTTCTCTGCAGAGCTTTTGGCTCTTGGTTTGGCGGTGGAATGGATCCTTGACCTTCAGGGCACGCATTTCATTGTCTTTAGTGATTCCATGAGTGCCCTAGAGTCCTTGGCGAATTACAATCCTCGGAACCCCTTGACACAACGTGTCCAAGCTTTGCTTTCCCGCTTGCCTGGCCAGCGGAAAACCGTGCTTTTCTGCTGGATCCCGGGCCATGTTGGGATAGCAGGGAATGAACAAGCTGATTCTGCTGCGAAAGGGGCCCTTTCTGGCCCGCTCGGTAGGGATCTCAGCCTTGTTCCCTTAGATGCCTTTCCAACTCTGCGTCTGAGGTTACACGCTTTTTGGCAAACCTTGTGGGACAGACAGGACGGTAATAAGTTACGGGCCATTAAAGGCACTGTCGAGGAATGGCACTCGGCGTGTCGCCGCAGTCGCCGTGAGGAGGTTGTGTTGGCCCGTTTGCGAATTGGTCACACCCGACTTACTCACTGTTTCCTTTTGCGGGGGGTTGACCCTCCTGAATGTTCTTGGTGTCGACGGCCACTTACGGTCCGGCACCTACTTGTTGATTGTCGCCGTCTTGATGGTGTTCGTCGTCGGTTCCATCTTCCGCATGACATTGCGCGTCAGTTGGGCGATAAGTCTGTCCTCCTGTCCGGTGTTTTTCAATTTTTGCAGGAGGTACAGATGTATGACAAGATTTAGATTAGGGGTTTGAATAACATCTCTGTAATGTGTGGTGCAGTGGCAACCCGGACCACTGCACTGTGACTGAGGTTGGCGCTAATGACCAAGTTGTCGACGCGCCATTAAGCCTCAATCCCCCCCCCCTTATCACAAACTTAAACCAATTTAAATAGTGCTTATATACAGTTATGTCTCATAAGTCCTGAACCAGGTAGGCCTATGTGGTATAGGCCTAAACAGTGTATATTAGTGTATAGTAGGCCTAAGAAGCACAAATCAGCAAACTATGACCAAAATATGCACCAAATGGGAGTAGCAAATGTCTTCCACAATAGGCGTTCCCTCTCAGTAAACCCAGGATTCGACGGACTTTCCTCAGGCTGTAGTATAGGCCTATCTCCATATAGGCCTACCTGGTTCAGGACTTCTGAGACATACTGCATAGCAGTATTACGATGTTTATATTAAATTTTGGTGAAGGACAATTTATGTTCATACGCCAGGTGACGTCACAACCAAGCCCATGCAAGGCCTACAGCCTTGTCTACACTGTGGTCGTCTTGGTAGGCTTTGGGTCGGCGATAAATTCAGATAGGCTTTGGCTATTTTGTCTTCTCCACAAGTTGGACCAACATCAGTAACATAAGCGTTGGACAAATCGTTGGCCATATGTTGGCACAATTTGTATAGTAAATGTTTCCCAACGCCTTTCCAAAGACACCCGTGTTGGCCTAATGTATGGCCAAACCACGTGAGTTGCTTGGGATCCAACTTAAGCATTACCTTGTCAGGATTATTTTAGTTATGTATAAAAAAAATGCCCCACATGCTTACTGAAATAATTCTATTTTTCTCATTAAAAACAAGCTCTCATAACTAAACAGATTCTCCACACGTTTCTGAAAGCCATACAAAGCTAACGTCGATGTAGACAACATTTGTATTAATATTCCTAAATACTGTTCAATCCATGTAAGTAATTAGAAAACAAAAAAGAACTCGTTTGATGCTTAAGGTAAGGTTTAACTGATCCGAAGTTAAAACAGCAAGGAACACAAATAAACTTTTGTGTACGGTTTCAGATATTACAGTGATGCTGTAATGTTGAGTCCAGGTGATACCTTTCTGCAGTATTCAAATGTTTTTACCGTTTTTAATTTTGCATACGATAAATCAGTTAATGATTGGTGCATGCTTCTTGGCTGAAAATGTTTAAGGCAGGTAATAAGGCAGTATTCTGTACAGTAGCAGGCCCAAATGTTCCGTGTAGGAATGGAGCCTTGTATTCAGTGTTGATACCAATCCTGCTTCATAATGTGTATACATTTATAAAGTGCACAAAGTGACCGCAAAACTGTGACAGCACAAAAACCGTCGATCGTATCCAGAGGGTATGTACTGAACAAATACTGAGGGCGAATTAGCACTCATAGGCTCAGTAACACTCGTAAAAGAAAATGTTACATAACGAGTCGCACAAACCCCCGAAACGTTGTGTAAATTTTGATTTTGTTGAATTTTTAGGCTACACTTTTGTTTGACTTTGTGTTTATGCTGACAATTTAACTAAATAGTCTCCACAGCCATGGGCCACGCCAATATGGCTGGCAGAGAAGAACGTCAGTGTTTTAATCTAAAATTGAAAGGTTTAATTATGCTCTTTCTTTTTTTCTGTAATGCCTAGTAATATACAATTCGTACTTTTATGTGTTTGAAAAGCATCATTGCAAGTGGCAGTGTAACACTACCCGTAAACACTGCCATCATAACCAACAAAGTCCGATATTGGTCCACATCTAAAAAAAAAATTCTAAAAAAGAACCTCTGTTATTATTACGCCTAACTGCAAAAATATTATAGCAAACCACAAAGTTTCATTATTTGTTTGAATTGTGATCTGCAACAGTGACAGTTTTGTGGATTTCCGTCATGTTATCGAATTTTTGGGGATGGTTATATGGTTGTATGGTTTGTTGTTTTTGCTTTATGTGGTTTTTTTTTTTAGGGACGAGGGGTTATTGTAAATGGGGGATGCATAGAACAGATGACGCAGATGGCACTAACTCGTAATTCATTAGGCTCTTTTAAGGGTAATTATGCAATAACATAATATATCTTTTATGGTATTAAACAAGTAGCGTTCTCCTTGAGCTGTTTAGAAAGTACTTGTAAGCTACTTGGCGTCGTCTTTCTGCACGTGGGCCCATTCGTTTCTAAAACAGAAATATTTTTACTTAGCTCACTGTAAATTCGATAAAAAAGCAATGGTCCCGCGTGCAGAAAGACAACGCCAAGTAGCTTACAAGTACCTTCTAATCAGCTCAAGGAGAACGCCACTTGTTTAATACCATAAAAGATACCTTCTGTTGTTACATAATTAACCCTTAAAAGAGCCTTATGAATTACGAGTTAGTGCCATCTGTGTCATCTGTTCCGTGCCATCTGTTCTTAAACATTCAAGATGCCTCGAAGACGCTGTGACATTATTTTCTTTAGTTCGTCAGTTTTGTAAAAAGTAAGGACTTGGACACCACAACGCAGTAAGTCTCCTTAGTATACGAAATATTGTAAAATTCAAAAGTAAGGATGTAATGCTCACTTAAACTAGAAAAATAATAGCCTGTTTCAACTGTGGCAAAAATTAGTTAATTTTGTAATCCACGTTTGTGTAAACGGAAATTTTTGGGATTGCTACAAACTTGGGATTAGTGAATCGTAGCTCTAGCGTTTTATTTCTAAACATGTGCTACTGGCTGAGCACATCTTAAACTAGTGGCCCGTATGAATAAAGATGAAGCAAATGCTGACGAGGGAAAGGTTTTGCTCAAGTAAATGGTACGAGTAAAAGCATGTCCTCTAGTTTCTATGAATGCTGATTACCTTTTGCTTGGGAGCAAACACTTCAATCTGTAATCAAAAGGTCAGTGGCAAAAGCAGCTATTCCCACTGCCGGCGTTGCTTGCACTGCACTGCTGCTTGTACGTTTAGCATACACTTTTCTTTGCGATTTACGTACTTGTCTCCTTGGATATGCGGATTTTGGTATTCCAACATGTGTACACTCCACTACATCAATGTGAGTTGGGAAGCGGTATTTATTTTGCCATAGCGTTTTGGATTCCATTATGACATGTGGATATGCTGGGAATTTAATTCAGTGTTCAGTTTCTGCAATTATTTGCATGAACTGCATTTTGAGAGTTCGTGGTGTATGCCTTTTTGATATCCTGGATCGGATAGATACCTCGAGCATATCTCATTTTTTTGTAGACGTGAGTTCACCACCACGAGATTCTGTGGTTCCACCCAGGAAGATACTGGCTATAGCTACTTCACATTTTCTACTTCAAACCGAAATAGGTATAGTCACTGTGGAATGGTGAGGAACGACACTTGTAGTGTTTAATATTTCAAACAAGCACTGTTTCTGAAACCGTAACGTAAGCCACAGCCACCGTAGGAAGATGTGTGCCTACCTGTGACCAGATGCATCTTCTTGGATGAATTTGCTTGCTACTTTATGCAAAGGGTATATTTTATTCATACACTATATGCTTCTTGAGCAAAAGGTCGGAAGAAAAAGCATTTGATTCTGACTCAGAAGCAGGTGGTTTTCCTTGTTTTTTTCTTTTAATTCACACTACTTGAAGAATTTGCTTCATATTGTGCATGAAGTTCTTCTTCGTTTTATTCATGCCGCCAATCATCTTTCTCATGCTCGGAGAGGGATTTTTGTCTTCGTATACTCTAGGAAATTTCGTATAAACTGAAGACTATAGTGCCCTAGATTTTGACATCTGAACATGTGCTACTGGCTGATCACATCTTAAACCGGTTTTTGGGTCCCGCCCAGAAAGAGATTTTTTGTGTGCATAGAGAGTAGAAAATTCCGTTTAAACTGAATATTATTGCATGGTAGGTCTAGCTTTTTATTTCTATTCATGTGATACTGGCTGAGCAGCCCTAAACTATTATCTTATTCACTAGTTGTGCCCGTGGGCATGCTGCGCAACCCTCCCCCCTTCGCCCCCCCCCCCCCCCCCCCCCCACTCGCACCCGCACATCTTTGCAAAATAAAGACCAACCATGTGAATGAATCCCACATGGCCTCCCCCACAATCACTTTAACCCCCAATCCCCTCACTCCTGCTCCCTCCCGGATACGCATAAGTGTCCCCCGACACACACTTGCCCGCTCCCCGAAACGTCGCCCCGTGACATTCCCGCTTTGGTGCAGCCCCTGAAAAGTCGCATGCGTGTGTTTGACTGAAGGCTAAAAAACCCTATCACTGAGAAATCATGAACAGTATGCTCGCCGAATTTTATGCAGTACCACTGCACACACCTATTTATTATTATGCTTTTTTTTTAAAGAAAAATGATAAATAGGTGTGTGCAATGGTATTCATTTTTTATCAGCCAATCTATTGATTTGAAAATATGCAATAATGGGAAGGGGAGGAAATGGTTCTCATTTTGAATGGGATATGTTACTGTGTCATCTGTTATTCGGTTTCTCGACGCCCAGTGCAAGGGAGTAGGCTAAATTCAGAGCAGAGGGCTCAATTTTTTTTATGTAAAACTACTGTGATATAGGCCACAACGTTCAACCATAATTTAAAATTTCCATACTCTCGACGCACAATCTCAGAACTTTCGAAGTTACCGTAGTCACTTTGATATTTTTAAACAAAATTGAACCCAAACTTGTTTAATCTTTGGATGCCCTACATTATTTTAAACCATGTCCCCTCCCCCCCCCCCCCCCCAACACACACACACGCTTTGAAAAAGGCTTGTTGCAGCACTGCGAGCTATGCAAGAATTAGGATGTTTTAATCTTAAATATTATCGTGCCCCCATTTGCGAAACGTGCCTAAAAAAGCTATAAGGTGTAATACATGACACAAACTTTCATTCAAGCCAAAGTTTGGATCCAATGGTAGCTAAAAACATTCGTAGGATGTGATTTAAAAAAAAAACTTTTTTAAAGGATAAATTCAAAAAGACGTCGTTCGGTGTAGTGTAAATGCCTTGTTTCAACTTTATTTTTAAGTGTGCATCTTTATTACCTAACAAAAATTTATTTTATAATGTTGATTCAAAAATATTAATCAAAATATATAGTAAAAAACGTTCCCTTACCTCCTTGCAATATGGGATTGTTTTTAATACCACAAAAAGAAATTGCTATTTCAGAACTGTTTCGAAGATGAAGATGCAGACTGTATTGCTTTTTTGTGGATTATTAGTCGGTGCCCTCGCTCTTCCGTCACCCTACCAATCTATGTATGGTGCAAATTATACATTTACAGGTATGTTCCAAGTTATATGTTTTAAGGCGTTAATTTCGTTGCGATAATATTTTACAAATTTACAGTCAATTAGGAAACAAACTCCCGACGTAGCATCCAGGGAAAGCAGCGAAAGCCACCGTATGGCTATTCAGATGAAAAAATATTCATGTGTCATGTTACCGGTAATCTAGCTACCTTCTGATAACATGTTCACTGGTGTTATCTCTAAGTTACGACAACTCTGCCTATATCGCCCTAAACTGGTCTTATACCACACGCAATGGGTGTTAACTGTGACGTGCATATCACGTGACTGGGCTAGTCCAATCAGAAGGCCAACAGCCGTTGTTCTCGTTCGTTATTGGCTAACTCATGGTGACGTCACAGCAAACAGCCATTGCGCATGGTTTAGGTGCTGTATGTTCGTCATAAATAATGATGTCAGATGAAGCTCCAGCACTTACTACCAACCCTGGGAGGAAATACATGGGTTGTAGAACCCTGCTTATATATTTTTACTGCTATTTATTTTTTCGTTGGCTGTAGACTATGTCTGCTATGCTCTGTTTTATTTAATTATATTTTTTACTGTCATTTGAGAAATGTTTTATTTTTTTCCTGTGGTAACTTACGGACTAGGGCTAGTGAATCTTGCAACGACAGTTTCCACTGCCTTCCATATTTCGTCTTACACCCTAAGCTATACTTTGTTCCACATTATGTTTTCAGAAAACTGACTGCATGACG
>JAHWFP010073904.1:0-10218 GCA_023313725.1 Lithobius niger | reverse complement strand
CAGTAGGACCTTGGCCTTTGGTTTCAAAGGTCCTGGGTTCGATTCCCCGCTCAGGCAGTCTGACATATAAGTCCAAAAGGCAACGTAAATAGGTTTGTATCTGTATTTAATATTATCATGAAATAGGCCAACAGTGATTATGCACGTTGCCATCAATTGTAGTGTGTGGGTACTCTTCTTGTAGGATTTGCTAACTTACCACCTCTTCCCTACCATGCATCCTTGCACGTGTGCCACACACTCACGCACTCACGCACTCACACACACACAAACAAATCTTGCGATATTAGTTATATAGATTGTACAATCCCATGCTGAAGCTGTCATGAATTGTAGTATATAAGAATGGGAGTAAGACCAGATTAAAGGTAACAAAATTGCGCTTTCGTTAGCCGATTTTCTTCGCTATAACTTAATTTTATGACCCTCAAACAGGCGAACAAAACGGCAAAAATAACGTCAAAGTTTTTTTTTGGCCCTGATGATGTCGTAGTTTATTGATGCAAAGTTTATCCACCCAAAACCAAAACTGGTAGAAAAACCCACCAAGTTTCCCAAAACGATCGGCCTTTGAAGGTAGTGATATCATTCAACCAAAGAAAGGCCGCCAAGGTCAATCCTATTAACCAAGTTAATCGCACCGGCTAATAGTTCGAAAGTTAAATGAAAACTTGAAGATTGCTATTCGCTGTAGCTAGCTAGACAGTAACATAAAAACAACGTTATTGACGCATCTTTTTCTCTATGATTGGTGGACACTCATCCTTTAAATTTTAGTTTTTCCTAATCTCTGACCCTTCCCCTTAAATTTTCCACAATTTGAAACATTTCTGTCGCATTGGGATTTATCCTCAACATGCCAAAATATGCTTTCAGTTGCTTACAGTTAACAGACACATGTCTGCTAGTAAGCCGCCTTTTTATCATTAACAATCAATTTTTAACAATCGGATGTCTACAATGGGATGATCTACTGTTACTTGGCGGCGACACACTAGCGTGTGTCTAGATTATGCCTGAAAACCATTTCTTGATAAAACTATGACGTCATTTTATAAACTAGTCGGATAGAAAGTTTGCCCAACAAACTTCGCCCAAAATCTATACAACTAATTTCGTAAGATTTGTTAGTTTCTTTGAGCGTGTCCGTATGGAGAATCTCGATAATCCTTCTTGTATTAAAGTCAGTAGAGGGAATCTTGATAATCCTTATTTTATTGATGAACGCAGTGGGAATCTTGAAAATCTTAATTCTTTTGTTTGTTTGTATGTCTGACAAACGGAATTGTCTGTATAAGTAGTAATGATTCGAATTGTGTTTTCAACCAAGAGGCACAGTACTGATGACGTCATGTTTTTTTTTTTATAGTCGCAATATTTTCGTGCAAACGGGACCTAGGCCTATGTGGCTCTTAACCCTAGATCTAATGAAAGCGTGAGCAACTGCTAACGGGAAATCACATTATTTTCATGAAAAAGGGAAATCATAAAAATGCTCTATAAAACCGAACATATACGACGTGGATAATAATAATATAAAAAAAAAACCACTTAAACGCACGACATGTTTTGCATCAGTACGAAGTCAGTAGTAAATCAAAAGAATTTAACGGCTCACAATGTTATTGCTGTTTTCACTTTGTTTTTGTGAACTTTGAGATATCCGTTCAATGTGCGAATGTCGAAAGAAACTTGGTTGGAAAAAAGTATATATCTTCATTATTAAAAACGTATGATGTGCGTGCGTGCGTGCGTGTGCTTCTACTCCTCTGGAACCAAAGCACCGACAAAGATGGGAGTAGGAACAAACAAAAGATAATTAAATTGCGCTACGTTAGGCCTATTTTCATCGATGTAACTTGATATTATCACCCTCAAATACGCGAAAGAACCTGAAAAAGTAACGTCAAAGTTTTTTTTTACCCTCATGATGTTTGTCCAATACGTCATAGTTTGTTCATGCAAACCTCCTCGAGCGAAGCGAGATGATCTGCAAAAGGATCCACGTAAAAAAATAACTTAAAAGAACGACGAATTTTGCAACATACCACACATAGATTTTAAAATTGGTTTTGTCTCAACTGACTTGTTGCATGGAAAAATCACACCCATAGTGTTGCACGTGTATTGTTGGATACCTGATATTGTTGTCGATTGTAGTTGAATGAGCTATTGTTGATGACCAGTACGTTGTTGTATGCTTTTGAATCATGGCTACAGAGGTGAAACGTGGGTAGCAATATTTTCCAAGCCCGGGCCTCTAAAACCACTGAATAAATATGTTCGAACTACAAAATATGCATCATTCCTTCAACCGATCCACGATCTTCTTCACATAGACTTGGTTTTAAAAGGGTGTCAAACATTAGTGTTTCTGAAGCACGGAGGTGCGCTCTTTGAGCGAGCAAAGAGAGCGATTTCCACTTAAAATAAACCTTTTCAATGTGTGTCTCGCTTTGCTCTGTCAATCTTTCATCTATCACCTTCGTAGGGAATTACATCTGGAGGAGAAGACGTACAAACGTGCAAACAAACAAATCGTTATGTTTTGAATGACGTAGGTGAAATGCAGACGTGTAGAAGAATGTGGGGGGGGGGATGAGGCTTAATGGCGCGTCGACAGCTTGGTCATTAGCGCCAACCTCAGTCACAGTGCAGTGGTCCGGGTAGAAGAATGTGATGAACGAACTGTGAGCAACAACTGCAATTAGTTGGCGTCAAAATTTCTTGGAATAAAAGAAATTACAGGAAGAATAACTCGACGCCAGTGGATTGAGCGAAGCAAACGATATGGCTAGTATAATATAAAAGAATACATATTTTGCATCATAATACATATAAATCTTAAAAATGGTTTTGCTTCAAGTGACTGATGCACGGGAAAACAGGAGACCTAAGAGTTTTAAAAGGTTGTCAAACATTCCGCTTCTGAAACATGGAAGTACGTGGATTGAGCGAGCAAAGCGAAAACGAAAAAGCAAACGAAGAAGCAGATCGTATGTTTTGAATGATGATATGAAGTGCAGGCATGCTTAGGAATGTGATGGGTGACTGTCGGCAATAATTGCATTTGGTTTGCGTCGAAATAATCACTGCATGATATTGTGATGCTATTGGAATCAAAGAAATTACCGGACGCATGGATCGACGCCAATGGAGTGAGTGAAGCAAACGATATGGCTAGTTTGTATTAAGATTCCCAAGTACTGTTCAAGACATTGACAAATCCTCTGTTTTAAATGTTAATCCATATTAGGAATAAAGGTAGCATGCGGTGCAGAAGCAGGCCCAAATTTTCATATACAAATGGAGCCTCGTATTCAGTGTAGATACGAGGCATAATAATATGTATGAATATGTATGAAAGCGTACAAAGCGACCACAAAACTACGTCAGCACAGAATTGGTAATATCCAGAGGATATACTCAACTAGTACAAAATATTTGTCTTAATGAAATCTATAATATCGTTAGTTTTGTGGACTTCCGTCATGTTACCGAAATTGTGGGGATGGCTATAGGGCAGTGACACGACGTAGTATTATTGTATATAACTCTATGGTGGAGCCAGTAACTGGGTTAGCTGCAAGGCGCACTGGTGGGGGAAAAGAAGAGCGTCTTACTGAAGCCAATGCTATTAGACTGGATTTCTTAGGCCTAAAACGCGCGATTTTTTATCGATTTGTTGGCACTTGCTGACATTTTTAAGCAAGTGGAATCTTTATTTTCCGATTACAGCCTCGTAGCCTAAGGGATTGGAGAAAACAACGGTTTTTTAAGCCTACGAAATCCGCTCTCAAAGCACTGGCTTGACTAGAAGTGCCGTTGTTTAACCCACCATTTCAATCTAGTGCCCCTTGCAGGTATCTCTCTTGTGGCCAATGTGGCGTCACATGGCGCTGCTCTATAGAGGTGTTTAGTTTTTGTTGTTGTTTATCTATTTTTTAAGGGCGAGGTGTTATTGGGATGGGGGGGGGGGAGGGTTTCCCCTAACCACAGGAATATTTTTACTTATCTCATTGTAAATTCAATAACAATCCATTGGGCTCACGTGCAGAAAAGGATCGTCAAGCTGACAAGCAACTACTAATCAGCTCAAGTAAGACGCCACTTGTTTAATGCCATAAAATATACCTTCAGTTATTGTGCAATTAACCCTTAAAAGAGCGTAATGAATTACAAGCTGGAGCCATCTGTGTTAAAATTTCTTACGTGAAATTTATCTTTAGTTTGTCAGTTTTGCAACAAGTAAGGACTTGGACACCAGAAAGCAGTAAGTCTCCTTAGTAGAAACAATATTGTATAATTCGAAGAAAATGCTCCCTTAAAATCGGCGAAACAAAAACGGGTGGACATAAGTAAGGCTGCATAAATCAAATTAGTCTTTTTCAAAGGCCGAAAATTAGTTAACTCTATAATCCACGTTTGTGTAGACGTAAATTTGGGAATTGCTATAAACAGGAGATTGGTGAATCGTAGATTGGTGAATTATTTCCAAAACAGATGCTGCTGGTTGAGTACGTTTTAAATTAGTATCTTACTCGCGCCCAGAGTGAGATTTTTGTGTGCGTTTATACTAGCAAATTCCGTTATCGTATGCACGCCCAATTTTATGAATTACAATCGCACACACCGGTTTCTAAATTTTTTTTCTTTACAAATTTCGTACATAGCAATGTATTAGCATAACACCATAATATCTGATTAGAAATTTTCATCCAAGGTAATTAACGGTAACAGTCTCAATGGCTATCCGGTTACTGGACACCCTTTAGTGTCGCAATTAAGGGGGGCTGCAAGGCATCCGTGCTGGGAAGGTAAGGGGGGGGGGGGGGAGTGACGTCACAATTTTTTTTTCATAAAACTAGGCCACAAATTTGAATCCAAAATGTTTAGTATTTGGGGCCCTACATAATCTACATTCAATCCTTACACCCCTCTTTGAAAAAGGCTATTGTGGCATTGCGAGTTAATGCAAGAATTAGGATGTTTCAATCTTGAATATTATCGTGTGAATATAATTGAGCCCTTAACTTGCGAAACGTGCCTAAAAATCAATAGGTAATTTGAAACCTAGCGGTAGCAATCTTCAAGTTTTCATTTAACTTTCGAACTATTAGTATGTGCGATTAACTTGGCTAATAGGGTTAACCTTGGTGGCCTTTCCCTGGTGGAATGATACATCACTACCTTCAAAGGCCGATCGTTTTTGGAAACTTGGAGGGTTTTTCTACCAGTTTTGGTATTGGGTGGATTTATTTTAATTCAAATAAATTGGGCTGCATAAGCTGCTTGAGCAACGCCAGATGCGACCACCATGAACCAAACATTACTTGTAGTTTGTGTTAGTACTACACTTTACATGGGTTTTCTTATTTCACTTGCGTCTTTTTAGTCTTCTGTACAGCCTTACCGGCTGAAAAGACTATTGCAACGACTTTGTCCGTCCGTCCGTCACCTTTTTCAACTTTGCAACGGTACCAGATAGAGACGACCACGGTTTACAACGTATAGATTCAATGTGAGAAGTTAGTTAAATAACATGGTAAATTAAAACATCGTTACTGCCTTATAGCTAATAGACTTCTTCGACGTAACTAAATTAAAAAAGATAACACGCAATAAAAACAAATGGGTTTTAACTTCGTTTAAAATGGTCTTGTCGCATTGTTGCGTGAATGAATAGGCTTACCGTCGAACCAAATTCTCCATTAGGCCTATCTTCTACTTACGAAATTAAAACTGCATTTTAAAGAATTAGGCCTAAAAAATGAAAATTAGGCCTAAAACCATGTTACCACGGCAACGTCAAGTTACTATACGAGTCATTGTTGGCTTCATCAACATCGTTTCTCTCGTCACTTCCCTACTACCACTGATCTATACAGGCTACGTTGTGCGTTACGTTGTAACACTGTAACTATGTGCCCGAAGGCGCACCGTGTTGCAAAAATGAATAGGCTTACTAAACAATCCTAATCTCCGTTAGCTGCTACTTACGAAATTAAAACTGCTGGTTAAAATTAGGCCTAAAAGCTGAAAATTACGCCTAAATTGTAAAATAGGCCTAAAATCTAACACATTTTGTAACCGGCAGTTATTATTGTTATTGGTTTTAGGTTAGTATAATATAGATAGCTGTTGGTGCATGATAGAGGTCTGCGCCTCAACATTGGAAGTGATGAACTGTACAGAAGACTGGTGCGACTAGGCAGTTGGTACAGCCGCTTGTTTCTTTATGTCCTACTCTGTACGGATGCTTCCATTACCTTCTTATCGCTTCAATTTTTGAAAATCCCTCACTTGGCGAAATAGTCGCAAACCATTAAGTAAAAAAGCTAAGCCTACACAAGACACTAACTCGTACCCAAAGCTGCTGATGTTTCAGCACAAGTATAGAGGGTTCCGGCTGATGGCTTTACGTAAACACTAATGCTCGAATATTGCCGTTTGAAAATATGCAGATGCAGACGTAAATGTATTGTTGGGACCCTTTTCCGTTGCCAATATATTTTTTTCAACGTAATTTAGTATTCAGGATATAATCGTTTTATGTCTTTGTGTTTCTGCTAAACGATTATTCTCTTGTTCTGAATTTGTCAGTACACATATAACGAAACTTAGACTAACTGGAACTATACATAGGATCAGGTCCGATTTGATTTTAACTTGTAGGATATTGCATGGTATTAATCCTGTTGATCTTCCATTCTTTGACGTCGCGCCAAGGACCCATTTCACTAGGGGGCACAAATGGAAACTCGTTATTCAGGGTTCCATTACGGACTGTATAAAGAATTTTTATTTCACAACGTGTCGCCAAAATTTGGAATGCTCTGAGGTCAGAAACCGTATGTGCAAACACCTTATCGGGTTTTTGCAGATTGCTCTTTAAAGAGCTTTTAAATGTGTTCTTTAAACGACCAATATAGTATTTTAACTTTTTCTTGGATGCTTTTTGTATTATTATTAATATTTTAATTTTTATTATCCTTACTAATATTGCCAATTGGTTTTGGACACGCTTTATACTACGATTTATATTTATTTTATTTTATTATTTTTTATTATTTTAAGGATCATTGACAATGATACCCGGCGTTTCCCCTCACTTGTCCCTCACGTTTGGCGATGCCATCGGGGACCCCATTGTGTCCCTGGTAGGTCTAACCTTGGTGGTAAGGCATTCGTGACCCCAACCCAATACCATCTATCCTTCCTATGCAGTCGAGCCATCATCATCGTTTTAAAATTTTAAACTCTTAACCTTTTGCAATTTAAAATCGTTAGTTACTGACCACCGGGTCCTTGCCATTCCGGTTGCGTTTGCAACGAACCAACATTATCGAGCACAGTTCGAGGAAATATTTCTGAGGAAGTGCCCTTTTTTTTTTTGAGTAAATCAACCAAAATACTTCTTGTATGTACTTTGCATTTTTTAGTCTTGTCGTAAGTACGTTTAATAAATAGGCTGCATCAACAACATTATTTTTATTACGGCAAATTTTAAAGGCATCTTGAAATAGCAAAAAAAAAAAAAAAAAAAACAAATGGCGAAATTACAAAGAAATTACAATGGTTACTGGAAAAAAAATTATTAAAGTATTGTGAAACTGGGGTGATACATGAAAACGAATAAATAGTGATACAAAATGAAAAGTAGGTTTGTGACAAAGTGAAAAAATGAAGAAAAAAAATATACGTGAAAAAAGTGAAAAGTGGGAATGTGAAAAAAGCTGGCACTCCCGGTAGTATTCCATAAGCATTATTCACAGTATTCCATGCGCGTACGCATTATTATGCAGTATTCCATGTGCACCCAAGTATTCCTTCCATACTCATCTACAAAATGACCAAATTTCGGCGAAAAATAATGAATAGGAACGAAGGTATTAATTTTTTTTTTCAGTTTTGCTAGATTTTGCTTTCTTTTAATACCCACGAGAAAAAAACTGATATTTCAGAACAGTTTTAAAGATGAAGATGCAGACTGTATTTCTTCTTTGTGGATTAATAGTCGGTGTCCTCGCACTTCCATCTAACAAAACTAACGATCTTGCAAGTTATTCATATACAGGTATGTTCCGAAGGTAATGTTTTATGGCGTTAGGGCACTTTTATGCAACCACTCGCTTTTGCATTCTCGTAGCTAGAAGCTAGAAATCACCTCAAATTCCAACATGGCGGCGGTTTTATGTCTGTCGCCTCGCAACGAAAACAGCAAATAACGTGAGTTCAGAAGCGTTTGGGAAAATTGTTTCGTCATGAGGAATTCTTTGTATTATTGGCACGGATTATAAGACTGCAAGTATTTACTCAAACGATGTCGGATTTAGCTAATCCATTTAGCGTTGTTACCATGGCAATGCCACCTTTGCCATCGCGATTGAGGTCTATCTGCGAGAATGCAGAGGCGAGCCGTTGCGTAAACGCGGCCTAAATGTAGTTGCAATAATGGTTTTTTTTTCAAATTTACTGTCAATGATGAAATAATTTCCTACCGCAGTACTACTTTAGGCCAAAGGTCGGGGTAGGGATCGGGGTAGGAATTTTAATAGCTAAAGAAGTAAAGTCTGGTGGTGGTAAGGTAAAACGTGTTCTCGGTTCTACTTTTTCTAACAAAGGTTAGGTTAGATTAGGTTTCCGTGGGTTTACCTATGTGCATTTACCAGAATTTAAACCATGGTTCATTTTAGTTGAATTTGGAACTCGTTCTTTTGAAGTCATGGCGTTAAGTTAATGTGAGGGGGATGGGGGATGGATTATGTTGACATATCTGTTTCTTACTACGCGGACCTTCTCACTCAAACAGACACGGTACGCCATGTTTTTCCACGTTGAGTGTCTTCACATTGGCCTAATTGGCGCATTGGTAGTATCAAAAGAGGATATAACGGGGGCGGGGGGGGGGAGGTAGGGCCGTCTACCTAAATGGACCTTATTAGTAAAAGAAAAACCTAATTTTTCTTAATGATCGCCTCTGGCGCTGTATTTGGGTGGGGGGGGGCTCTGGAGAAAAAATGATAAATATACAGGTTAAGAGCGGGAGGTAAACAGCAAAAAAAAAAAAAGTCATTGAATTTTCGTGACAAAACGGGGCCTTTCAGGGCTTGCTCACCCGGCCCTTTTACCATAAATCCTCCTCTGGCGATTATTTTACAGTATTACCAAACCAGACAAGAATGCTATCTTTGTTATCTTTTCATTTGAGGGTTCAGCTATGTCTGTATTTCCTGCTGCCCCGTGGATAGCTTCTCTGCACTACCCAACTTCTTTATCCAATATCTTCCTTGTATTGCATGCGATTTGTGTTCTGCTCCTTGTGTTGTACAAGTAGCACGATCCCCCACATCTTTATAATGTACTTTATGCCCCTATCTTGCGTAGGTTAAAAGATACAAATTGGATGACCTTGAATACGACCTCCAAGGTCATTTTGATGGCATCATCGGATTCGCTATAGGTGACTTCCTATACGAGTATGCTATTATCAGCAGCCCATATCCAAGTCTTAAGGATTTATTTGACTGGTACGGGACTTCTGTGACATACTGTATAACAAAAATAATTACTTTCACTCCTATTAGATGATTGCGAGTACAAAGTACTTCAACTGGGTCGTTGTGTATTGATACCAGATCACAAATATCTTTACAACAAATTTCAAGAAAAATGCGAAATCTTTGATGTTAGCGCATGTGGCAATTTCGTCAATAGTTTTTTTTCGCTTGAGGAATGTGTGGCATGCATCGGTGAGTATATGAAAAAACAGATCCATAATTAAAACATTCTCTACATATTTGATTAATTTCTTTGTTTTACTTTCAGCTAAATTCCATGACCCTCCACAGTATATACCATAGGCAGCTGATATGTTCCATCCGTTTTTATGATGGAATTAAATGGCTTCGAAAATTTGCTTCATGGAGCCTTAAACATGACGCCGTAACTCCACGTATTGTTTGCAAAATGAATAAACAATACGAAATGAAGGAACTCGTTGAATTTATTTACTGCCGTTTTTCTGAACCCTTTTATTTATTTTACACAAGGTCGCACAAATGACCTAAAAACCACATAACCACTGTATCATTTTCTTTAATTAGAATGATGGGAATAATATTATTATAAAATTGAACAACAGTGATGACTCATGTTCCCTTCAGTCGTAGTGTTTGGGTAGGTTTGTTGTAGGATTTGCTCCTTAACACCTTTTTC